>JANTPZ010019545.1:0-12334 GCA_025593235.1 Vachellia pachyceras | reverse complement strand
GAAATGGAAATGGAAACGAGGTTTAAAAGTATGTTTGGTATGTCATGGAAATGAAGATGGAATCTATATCTTTCTTGTATGAATGTTGATTTTTTTTTTGAAATGTAACAAAAAAGACTATTTTACATAAGGGAGGATATTTTGGTCCAAAAAAATTAGACTCCATGGAACCCAAATAAATTCCATAGGTTTGGGTATGGAATTGAAATTGGGTATTTAGGTGGAATTGAATTTCACGTGGAATTGTAATTTCATCATACCAAACATACCAACATCGTAGAATTCAATTCCAATTCCATTTCCACCCTCCCATTTCCACCATAACATTAGTTTTCAGTATAATTTATATTGAAAACTGAATTTATATCTAAAGCTGGAGGTGATACTTCAATTCAGATTATATCCTTGAAAAGAAAATTTGTATCAGGAAATCATTTGGTGATACAACTGCTTCAAGGAGAACTTCTTATAAAGCAAATTATACAGTTTTACCCCTTTTCAAATGGTAGAATCCACCTTTTGAAAAGCTAATTTAAAAAAATTTCACTCACTAAAATGTGTTTGGATTAGCTTTTGAAGAATGGCTTCTATCTCAATTTGCATAATAGTAATTTTAGATAATAGATTTCATTTAGAATAGATTTTATTAAAAATGATTTTAAAAAATGAAAATGTTTATATAGTTATTAAAATAGCTTTTTTAGTGTGAAATTACCAAAAAAAGACAAATTAATGTAATAATTATATTAAGACAAAATCTAATTTCTATTTTTGTTTCAAGTGTAAATACAATATAAACATATGAAAATGAATGTATTATTTAAGAAGAAAATGTAAATAAATTTTATAATAAATAATTTAAATTAAATTTTACATAAAGAAAATAAAAGTAATAATGAAAGAATTGCTTTTATACCTGCTTTCTTCAGCACATTACAGCACTAATCTAACAAACAGGATCTTCGTACAACTCATAAACAGCATACGATCCCTCACCCAATAGACATATTTTCTTCAGCACAAGGATTAAAATTACCACCTTCCCATTACAATCAAACCGAATAATCTCCTAAATAATGCATTCTCTGTCTATGACCCAGCAATGCTGGAAGTAGCCACATCTGTAAAACCAACAGGCCTTGAAGACTTGTTTCTTCAAACAACTAGTTGAATGGAATTCTAAATTTCCTTTTCCTCACAGGCATGCTCTAAGCTGAATTATCCTGATACACGAAACATGCAGGAAATTTTTCTTACTAAAAAAACAGCAAATCGCTGTAACATAACAGAAAAAAAAAACCAGAAAAGCCACAAAACGAATCAGATCGCAAAAGAGAGGAAATGGAAGCACCAAGGAGCATGATCCAGCAGAGGAGGCTGTGGAGCTGAGAGGAGACAGATGGGGAAGAAGACAATGACGTACAGAGGAGGTTGTGCTGTGAGATGACGACGATTTGAAGAATAGGTGCCATATGGGGGAAGGAGCAAAGGGGAGACAGGTGGACCTGATTTTCAGGTGTCTTAATTATCGCACAGGCACCAGATAACATAAAAGCTTTAAAAGGGTAGATTCTTCAAAATCATGATTTTGCTTCCAGAAGCAAGTTTTCATAAAAAGTGAGTATTTGGCAACTTTTCGTCCAAAACCATGGTTTGGGACTCTAGAATTGCTTTTGAATTGATTGGCAAATAGGCACCAAGTACCTTTTTCTAGTGAACTTTCTAAATAGTTATCTCTATCAAATGTGTTTATTTAGAAAAGCTTATTTACTCCCCAAAAGTACGTTCAACATTATTTTTTCGTAAAACGAGATAATATTCTCTACATATTTACCTCAACTTGTGTAAAAGTACTTCTCTACCGCATTCTCAAACGGACATAGTGTGTGTTTAGATTAGCAGTATCAGAAGCGGCTTGTTTTAATCTAACTTTTGCAAACTTATGATAGGGTAAAATTGTATGATGTGATTTATGTTTAAATAATTTTTGTCTAAATCAATTTGACAAAACTGAAACTTATTTGAATGATTAATGAAAAAACAAGTTTAAATGTAAAACGACTAAATAACACACATATAAGTTATACGTATATAATCCAATATTTAAGAAAAATATTAAAATAAAAATAGTGAAAGTGTAATGGGAAAAATTTTAAAAATACTAAATTACTTAAATTTTAAGAAAAATGAGGAGAAATCCCCCCATCAAAAATTTAATTGGTGAGAATATTGTCATTCTCATGTATAAAAATTTCTAATGGGAATTTTTTCTCAATTTACCTTAAACTCTACTTCTTACGATATTTAATATAAGATCAAGTTGACTAATTTGAAAAAATTAATGATACTTAATCAATTATTTAAAATTATTTATATTTCTCATTTTTCTCTAAATTAACTTGTCTAACTTATAGATAGTATAATATAATGATACATGTGAGTAATAAAAAAAGATAATATAATACATGTTATAATTAATTTCTTCTTTTTCCTTAGTAGAAACTTTTCTCTTTCCACTTTGATAGGCCTATAGAAAGAAATTTTGGGTTATATGTTAAGCAGCTTTTAGTCCAAAAGCCCAATTAAAAAAAAAAGGCTAATCCAAACACTAAAAAAAGCAGATAGCACGATTTCCTCCGTGAAGCGAAATTCCAAACGAAACCTAAAACTTCTACAAACTAAAATTCAACAAAATATGTCTTTGTTGTACAAAATTCAATATACAACCATCTATTCTATCTCTATATGAATCATTTTAGACAACAATATACTTCAAAATAATGTACAGAGAGAGAACAAAAAATAACAAAGCCTAGTGAACCCACAAGATTACAAAATTCTTAGATTACACACAATGCTACAGCTGCTTTGCTTCTAGTTTCATCAAGTTTCTATCTTGGCGCAATGGTTGGTACCACCCCACTGATAAGGTCACTACCTGACACATCTCCTGATACATAGGGAGTCTTTATAGCAGAAGATGAAGATGAACTCACCAATTTTCCAGAGTCAGTACTAGGGGTTATTGATTCAGCTCTCTTGGTATCAGACTCAGGCATCATAGACCATATGTTTTCGAGCTCTCGAACAACTTCTGCCATATTAGGCCGCGCATCTGGCTCATCTTGGCAACACTTTAAGGACAGAGCCAAGAATTTTTCAACGCACTCTGAAGAGTAAGACCCCATGCGCCCATCAATAACAGAGAATATCCCACCAGATTGGTATGCAATATTAACCTGGAAGAGGATAAGATAGTGTTGAATGATCCTCAAAAAGAAAATTATTGACCCCAGCTTGAACAATCAACAACATTATTTTATCCCACTAAGTGGGGTTGGCTACATCGATCACATGTATGCTATTGTGCTCTATCAACAACCAAATCATTGGAAAATTTTTGATTAAGGGATCCCAGCATGAACAATCACAATTGCTAAAAGAGAAATCTGTCCTAGTGTCAGGAAATACCTCTCTAACAATATTTTTGCCATGGGAGATTGGCTGCATCCCAGTCAATAGTTCCAGAAATACAACACCGAGACTATAAACATCACTCTTATCGGTCAACTTATGAGTTAAGAAGTATTCTGGATCAAGGTAACCCTACAAATTAAAATAATCAATAGAGTCAACCATCAAATCAATAGAATCAATCCTATCAGGATATATAACATAATTTCAAACCATGATTTGCATGCTCTTAAATTTTCACTTTGGAAAAGAAAGGTGAATTAAATTGTTCTGTAAGCTCATGTTGCTAATGCTAGTGCACTGCATGTTAAGTAGGAATTAGTAAATGGCTAAATCAAAGGAAAATTTATCCAGGATTCATGGCAACAAAAAGGGGCCGACTGCATACCAACTACAACCTACCATAGTTTATACATTTTTATTTTAATTTACTCACATGGTTATTCCCTGAGTTTTTTTTTTTTTTAAAAAAAGACTGTTGCTGTGGAATTTTCATCCAATTTGGTTTCCAGCCACAAATAAAGTCAAATTCTCTGTTCCAGCTTCCTATCCCACCACCACCTTTTTCTATCTTTTCTCTACTTTTACAGTTTTTACATTAGTGATCACATAGATAAGTATGTTTTCCTTGTGAAAACCCCTTCTGGAGTGGAAGCACAAATGAAACTGCAAGATAACTTAAGAGGTGCTATCCTAGTATGATAGTAGTAGAAGTATTGTTCTTAAATTTCTCTTTAAATTTTGTACGATTCTTATCTTTAAACAAAATTTACCAAATTCATCTGTGATACAAAATTTTAGCATTCAATGGCAACAAACTGAAACCAATCATAGCAATCTTACCGGGGTCCCCTTTACCACTGTAGATACATGAGCTGGCACAACTCCTTCAATATCTGGAACAGGGGCAAGCCGTGATAGTCCAAAATCAGCAACTTTTGCCGTGAACCTTGGATCCAATAATATATTGCTAGCCTTGACATCTCGGTGGAATATTGGTGGGTCTGCTTCTGTATGTAGATACAGAAGACCTTTAGCTGACCCTAGTGCAATCCTCATTCTCATAGCAAAACTCAGAGCTTCTTTTGAAGTAACTGGTGTAAAACAAGTAATACAAACTTGTAAGACAATATATAGAAAGGGGGGAGGGGGCGATTGGGAGAATGGAATTTGATATGAAGACAAAAGAAAATAACTTTCTCTACCCAGAAGCCTATATTGTTTAGGTTCCTCTGTTGGAACACAGTTTAATGGGTGTTATGATAACTGAAGTATTGTTCAGTAAGAGAGAAGATCGACAATACTGTAAATTTCCTGCTTAATGTATTCCTGATTTATGTTTGACTTCATAACGTGTTATTCTGTCCATGGCATTTATCATGTGCAGTATAAGCTTCTGTTCCTTTATTTGATTGTATCTCTTAGTTTTCTGTTATAACATAGTCAATATTAGAATGACACAAGTCTTGTCTGCCATGACAGGATGGAAGATGGGGAGAATTATAATGAGTCAGGCTTGGATAATCTGAGTCATGCTTGGATAATCTGAGTTATATGTGTCTAACAATTTGGGCTTGCAGGACAAGGTGATCTTGGCAAGTTTGGTCTGAACCAACGAAGCTCATGTACATCCAAGATTTTAAAATACGAATTGCAGGTGATATTATGTACAAAAGAGTTCCTTTTTTTGAGGAATAAATTAGGGAAATTTATTGGGATGCCCAAATAAGGAACTTATTTAATGAATGGTCCCAATTTTGAAAATATTTATCAAAAGGTCCTATTGACAACATGAGGTCATATACATTGACAACATCATGAGCTGTATTGACAACACCTCATGTTGTCAATGGGACATCGTGCTTCATATTGGAAACATACAGGTGAAGGAACGTTATAACACTGCCAGAATAGAATGTCTGGCAACCTTGTTTCTTAGCAAATTAGCAGAAGTTATCAGCAAAATGCAATAGAAAAAAGGGTGAAAATGCAGATAGTAAGAACAAAAAATGTACCAGATAGGTGATCCCTAAGCGTGCCATTTGACATAAATTCATAAACCAGCATCTGCAAGCATAAAGCATCAACCCAGATGGAAAAAGAAAGAAACTGATAGTGCGAACAAGAAAATGCGTGAGAAACATATAAAGGATAGAACAAGAAGTAGCTTTTATCCAACTTCCTTGATGAAGATTATTATAAAAGCCCACGTCCTATTCAATTGAATGACCCTTGTTTCAATTAACAAATTCAGAAGCTTGATGAAACCTTTCGGTGATATGCACTTTTTATATATGCTATTCAGTAGCTGTCTATATCCTTATATACTCTTTTTTTATAAAATGTTCGGTAATAATTATGCTATTGGTGAATAAACATTTTTCTTTGGGAATCATTTTTTGATGGAGTCAACAGGCGATGGCCACGATAATGGTATGACACAAAGGAAGATAACAGCGAAATGTACTAAAATAAAATTTCATGAGTATACTTGGTAAAAAAATATCTAATGAGTATAAAATTTTCAAATCAAAACCAGAAGTACCTGTTCACCTTCTTCATCACAGTATCCAATCAAAGACACAAGGTTACGATGATGTAACCTGGATAATAACTGTATTTCTGTCAGGAACTCCCTCTCACCTTGCAGGGATCCCTCCTGTGCACGCTTTATGGCAACCACAGTGCCATCAACAAGAATCCCTTTATAAACCTTCCCATAACCCCCTTGGCCAACTTGTGCTGTATTGCTAAAATTGTTTGTAGCCTGTGCCATTTCTTCATATGTAAAAGCCCTTACACCATCAATTTTTATGGAAATCTTTGAAGCTGCAAATAGAGGCAGGAGGCCGATGTTAAAAGGTTTCTATCTAATATTTTGCTGATAGATATCCAAAGGGGAATATGTGTTATGAGTTTGAAAGAGAAGACATCTCATCTCCTGAAGGCACCATACAGTAGAACCGACCTTACTAATTGTGATTTGAAAAAAAATATATATAAATAATAAAAATAAATTTTGATTCTAAACGAAAAGGCTGTAATGATCTCTTTAATGTTGGGTCGAATAAATTTCCTACAAAAAAGAGATAAAGTGAAGAAAATAGGGTAGGTCACAAAAACTAAAGAATGTTGGTCCTACAAGCCAATCAAGTATCTAACACTACTCGATCATATACCAAGGATCTTCCTTTTATTTCATATGTTTCTCTCCCATTGAGAATTTTCTTTAATATTAAATTGACATAGATGAGTGTGACCGAAAAAAAAAAATTGACATAGATGAGTGGAAGAACATGCTTCAGTGAAATGGATGGTTAAATTTCATTTTGCAATTCTCAAAAGAATAAATTTATTAAGGCAACGTTCGTGAGAACCTCGATGGAAGTGTGAAACATCAGTGCTTCTCATTATGACCTAGCAATTTAGACAAGTCAAAAAGAAAAACAATGATACGCAAGCTTATTTCTGATAAGATACTCACCTTGATGTCGTTTTGATATGCGGCGTCTTATGAGTACTCTGAATACAACAAGACTGACAATTGCAGATACTATAACAGCACAGGCAATTGTCCCTATTATTATGCCAACCAATGCACCCGTGCTTATCCCTGAACTTTTTCCGGAGGTTTGTACCACTGTCAAAATAGTGAGATTAAGTATGAGACAATCCTCATAACACTTAACTATCATATTCCATATGTGGATATGTAGAACATATATTACATGCTTCAGCTTATTCATAAGTAAAGCTATATGAACTTCAATTGTCAACAAGGCTGCTGTTTTAAGTTACACTTGATAGAAATGCAGACAAAATAATATTTCATTATGACTTTAATGTAGATAATTCGAACTCAATTATGCCGTCCATTATGATTTTTCATTCTTCGAATTTGTCATCTTATACATGCTCAACTTAAAACATGCTTCAAGGAGATGCCACCTCCTTTAGAATATCATAGATAGAATTTTATGGCTAAAAATTGAATTTTAGGGCAGCTTCAGAACAAAATGTACCAATCAGCAAGGGAGAGAGACAGAGTTCAATCAGATTAACCAACTTTGGCATGAGATACATTCATATTACCAGGTTAAGAAACACAATTTATTCATGGATGCAGGAAAACACCACTAGCTCAAGTTGTGGGAGGAAATGAACAATTATAATTAATAGATATGAAACTTGAATTTATCGTACTGTAGTGGCTAAAGAAAACGTTAATTCAAAGTTCCACCAACCACTCAGGAAGGTAAGGGTAAATATTTTTCGAGACTTACAATCCTTGTAAGGATCCAGGATCTGGAAGCCGAGCAGTTCATAAGGTCCAAATATATCGTTGTCAGGAACTAACCATCCTGTGAACATGCCAGTTAGCCTTAGAAACTCGCTTCTGTTGAAAACATGTTGGCTTTGGTTCTGAGCATTATAGACAGGATAAAGCTTCAAGAGCATTCTCAGACGTGGCCCTTCTTCCCAAAAATACGTATAAATGTATAGTTGATAAATGAACAAGTCAAGTCCATTTGTCAGATAGTTCTCGAATAAATCCACATAAGAAGGAAAAGCTGAAATTCCCGGACTTTTCAGCCGATACTCAACAATCAAAGGGGCAGCACAGAAACATCTCACTGGAGAAAATGGAGAATATTCATAAGGAGGGGGACATGACGGGGGACAGCTACCATTGAAGGATGTTGAAACCATAGTATCAGTGTTATTGGCTTCTAATCCACAGAACAGAGCTAGACTATCATTTGAACATAGAGGATTTCCCTCAAGCCTGCAAGCAGCATTTTTTTTTCCCAAATAGAAAAGTCACAAGCTACCTGAAAATAATGGAAGGCATGCTAGATCTAATAAAAAAGATCACATTTTGAACTTTAGAAAAGGACAGTAATTTCTTCGCAAAACATGCAAATAATTAATGAACCATAGACACTTAAAGAAAGAAGTCATGTCCAATCCATGTTGGACACATGTATTTGACACAGTCATGTCTGGTGGCCTACTAGTGTCTGCTGCTCAATTCATAACAAAGCGGTGTGGATTTTAGTATACATGCAAACAAGAAACGAAGTTAACGAATATACCAGAGCGAAACATTTGCAGGAAGGCTAATATTGCCTGATATGCTTGTAAAACTATTGTGTTGAAATTCCCTGCAATATCCAATATCACAAATGCATGTCAGTAAATCACTCTCCATATTAAAAAAATCGGATGCATCTTTGCAGAAGGAGATATTAATTATATTAACCCAAAGCATGCAAAAGATGCCTCATAAAAAATAAATATCAGTCTGCATGTGCGCACTCATTCTCCATATCAAATCACAGACTTCCCAACTCCCCGGCTTCACACAAAAACAAAATTCCCCAAAAATAAATTCATGTCATGAAAACTTTTGTTATCAATAAAAATCTTACATGACAAAACTTTCCGTTGCATTTAAAGTCCTGCTCTGCCAAATGGTAGAAGGAATACTTCCATTCAAAGAATTGTTTGCAATTGACCTGCCATGGTTTATCAAATGTGAAAAAGAGTCATTTCCTCGCCCACATAATGAAAAAGCTATATCAAATAGTAATCTTGAATAAGTAATACGGCAAGATATTTTATATGCAAGATAAGATGAGAAATAGTCAATTGCATTTCACTCAAAGGATAATAACATAGGTCAACTTACAATCTCTGAAGAATAGGAAGTCGAGAAAAATAGGGTGGAATGGTTCCAGTAAGCTTGTTATTCGATAAATCGCTGCAAGAATCCTTAAAGTTTAAATGCTACGGGAAATTTCTGTTATTTGCATGAGATCCACATAATCAAATGCAAAAAGAATATATGAAAACCCAGTTGGATGATACGTTCTTACATTGTCGTAACATTGTCTGAAAGCTTACTGGAAGGAATCGATCCGGTTAACTCATTGAAACTTAGGTCCCTAGAATTTGCAAACAATAGTCAGCAAAAGCAATCTAATACAGTATTAGAGTTTCCGTTAAACATGCAAGTCTAATTAATTCTTAACTGAACTTACAGAAAACCAAGTTGCGGTATCGTACTTAAATCAGGAACTTGTCCTTGCAAGCTGCAATTCCTAAGGCTCCTGATAAAATAAACAATACATATAGGTAATCAATCTTATCAGCTTGCTATTTAGTGGCTGATTTAATTGTGGTTTAGTGGGATAGATAGTGGATGCCCGTAAGCTTAAAATTAAATAACAAGTCGCCAATAGATATGTATAAAATAAAAGCACAAATATAACAAACAAATAAAAGGAGAAGTATGGAAAATTAAAGCCCATTCACAAACATAGCGAATTTTAATTCTGAGATTTTGACCAGTGCAGAGTTCATTATTACTTACGTGAATCTTATATGGTTTCCAGAAGAAATGTCTACGATTTTAATTTTTAGTTTTTGATTTTTTTCCCTTTCACCTTTTTTCTGTTCTGAGTTAACATTTGCATTTATATAATTGCAATTTGTAAGGATGAGAAATCTTATCAGCATCTCAAATCAGTTTTCAACATCAAAGTTTAATATAAAGGCTCCTGAATCTCAGGTCTACTTCTCACTTGAGAATCTACGAACAGATGACAAAAATGCACTTACAATTTCAACAATTTTGACATGTTGGCATAAGACTCTGGAATGGTTTCCCCACTGAAGTTATTGTTATCAAGTTGACTGCAAGAACAAGAAGATCCAAGAAATTACTGACAAATGTAACTGTTCAATGTCGACTAATATGAAAACAGTTACTAATGTAAAAGGAACAAGCATCCAGGAAAGATTAACAGTCCAGCACAGTAAGAAATAGCAAATTTCATGTTTTGAAATATAATAATAAATGTATGATTTAAGACATTTTTGGAAAAACCCTACCCCGTGATTTCCTAAAACTTACCCATTTAATTATTCTTCTTGTACCCAATATTTACAAAATCCAATCCAAACCATCAATTGCATTGCTAGCCAAACCACAGTTTCGCATATCTTCTAATCAGTATGCAGTTGAAACATACAACATTTGCATAAAACATATAGCATTTGAACACAATAATTTATAGTAACTAAGCTGTAATGATAAAAATTTATACAAAATCTCTATAGGCAGAAACCATAGGTAAAGGAAACAAATTTCAATATCAGCCACTGTCCCATTGATATGTGAATAACTCTTCTAATAGAATTAGTTGATTCCGTTAATAACTAACTCGTTAGAAAGTCTATAAGTCCATAAATAGAGCAAGTGGCAGGAAAGGATGCTATGGAAGTTGATAGTTAATCAATTCTCTCTCTCGATCTCCATTCCCGTGTTTTTTCACCAGTGTTTGTAATTTGATTTTCTAACAATATTAGTATTTGTTTTCTGACAACTTAAACTCATTTTCAAAAATATGTAGCGCACAGAGCTGCAATGCCCTTCAGGCCACCCCTTTAAATTGACATTGGCTAGTAAGCTCGAATGAAATGGCAATGACAGGATTGGTCGGACTCTATTGAAAAAATTAAAATTGAAGCATTATTATGCTATGTTCAACAGTCCTCTATGAAGGTAAATGAATCGTCCTTTTTTTCATTGCTTAGCTTTATTTTTCTTTTGAAATTAGTTTGAGTGGCAATTGTTATCATAAGAACGTTTGAATGGAAATGAAACTGCCAGTTGGAAAATATGACGTCAAATGTCGCCAGCTTCGTAAAGATGAAAACAAGCTAGATTGCTGAATCAAAAACTGCGTATCTACACGCACATGCACACACACTCCATAAAGAAGAAGAATCCATACATTATAGTTATGTTGGGCATCTCGGAGAGCTCAGGAGGAAGATATCCTGATAAGTTGTTATTGTCAAGAAGACTGCAGGTCCAGAGATAAATAACAAGATATGAGCTTGGCAATCAAGGATATATTAATGGTAACAATTATGTCTTTGATATCCAATTACCAACTTACAGGTGAACAAGATTTGGCAAACGGGAGAGTTCTGGTGGGATTTGCCCACTGATTGAGTTGTTGTTCATGTGACTGCTCAATAGGAATAAAATGAAATATTGATTTTCCTTTCACATTTTTCTCTTTTCGTGAAAATAGAAATAGCAGAAAAATAAATGAATTCAGGTCAAGTAAAAGTGTGGACATTCTTTAACTTTTTCATAAAGAACTTACAAGTGCTTTGTCATATTCAGGTTTGCAAATGATGCGGGTAAAGGTCCTGATATTTTGTTCTGATCAATTTGTATTCTATTCAGGTTCGGAAGATAACCAAGCTCCTCGGGTAGAGGACCTGTTAATTTGTTTCCATTCAAGAGTCTGCCAGAAAGTTCATAACATATGAGAAAGAAAGCAGATTCGATGTAGCATGTCATGTAAAAACATGAATATGCCAATCATTAGTGAGAAGAAAAATTATTCAAATGCTTGACTTTATTCATCTGACCATGGCTATATATACACAGAGAAGGACCCTTGATCATAAGGGCCCATTAGAACACAATGATACTCTACTCCCTATGATGTCACTATGAGTGAGATTATGTATCTACTCAATAAATGAAATAATATCTCTATGTACAAGAAGTAAAAGTCTAAATTGGTGTTTTAAAAAGTTTACTTATATGCTAATTTATTTAAATGATTCAAAATTCCAAAAGATGATTAACTATAGCCATTTAACAATATCATCCAAATGGAGAGGCCCATCTTACAAGAGCTCCAAGGACTTGATATCGCCAATTTCCTTTGGGATGCTCCCACTTATGTTGTTCCACATAAAGCTCCTTCAAGAATAAAAAAAGAAAGGCATGTATAAGAGGGTGAAGGAAATTGTAAGATGCAAAAATGAT
>JANTPZ010019544.1:0-15730 GCA_025593235.1 Vachellia pachyceras | reverse complement strand
GCATGACTTCACCTCCTTCGCGGCCTTCCTCTTTCTCTTACGTTTTTGCTTTTGTTTGAAATATTCTTCTGTGAACAAGTGGTACCCTGAAAAATTTGTGGACCTTTTTACTGCTTTCCCCTTCTCCATCTATGTTTCCTGAAATACAACAATTTAACAACTTAACATTGTATTTTAGGAGCTGCCTTCATTGCATTTTCTTCACTACTACAAACAGAAAAACTTATCAACTCAACATTGAAGTTTAGAAGCTGCCTTCATCTAACAAATCATGAAAATGTTTCAGTGCATTTTTCTAGGTTTGCAGAGCACTCACACGAATATCTACACATTGCTTATAACAACAAAAATTAATTACACATTATATTATTTTTCTTACATTTTTATGACTGTGCTTTAAAATTTTTAAGCCCTAATCATACATTCTTAAGACAATATAACACATTGGCTTGGAAACCAGCAAACAGCGAACCAGATTGACAGCATTATACCTCAGGAACATAGTTAATAAATCTTCATCACTATCATCAGTTGTTCTAAGAAACCTACAACATTTTCAAGGGCATCCGCAATATTGCAAACGAATCAGCATTTTCATTACAGAAAGCAAATCGGGAATCCAACATTTTGTTTTAAGAAACCGCTTATTGCAACATTATTGATTACAACAACACGCAAACACAGCAACGTACCAAACGACTTTACGGCGACGAGAGCGACAGCTTCACGGCCACCAGAGCGACGGCTTCACGGCGAGATGGTCGACGACTTCAATCACAACAGCGTCTCCACAATTTTCGCAAAGCAACGGCTTCAGTCGACCAACGCGACGGCCACGGATTCACTCGACCAGAGCGATGGCAACGCCTTTAGGAGAGCAGGACGACGGCGGCGGCGACACGCGACCACAGTGAGCAGCTACAGGCGACCAGAGGCGACTTCCAATTTTTTCAAACTGTTTTGCGAAAGCTTCCCCCCTTTTCATCTCTTGATTGCACGTGGGGTGAAGGGCATAATGGACTTTTCACATGTCCATTTAATCACAACATGGTCCTATGGGACCATTGGATCATTGTCAGCCAGTTTGGGACCATTCTTCAATTTTTTCCCTTACGTGGGACTTAGCTGTGATTCTCCCTAAAAAATACTCACTGCAAAAAAGGGTTTGGTTTGGTACTATCGGGCGATAAGGCCCTCCCTTGCATGTCGATCCAAGGGAGTTGTATATAGACGAAAGTGGAATCTTTCATTTTTCCTTTTGTTATGAATGGTATCTCGACCTTAAATTAAATAGAAAAATTTATTATGAGGTCCCAAATAAAAAATTTATTTAAGGAATGATTCCATTGATCAAAATATTTATTCTGAGGTCTTGTTGACAACATGAGGTCTTTGTATTGACAACAGTATACGCTGGTGTTGACAACACCTCATGTTGTCAATGGGACCTTTGATTAAATATTTTTATCCATAGGACCATTTCTTAAATAATTTTTTTATTTAAAACCTTAGACTAAATTTCCCAATTAAATAATAGAAGTGTAGACTTATGTAATCCATATTTGTTCTTGCAAGTTTGTAAAACTACATTCAAGTCTCTTAGGATAAATGAAAGGATCGTAAGGTTTCAAACCAGGTGAGACAAAATATGTTAAGCAAAGCTTATTTTGAGGGGATGTTTCTGCATAGACTTGTAGCAGTAAGGAGATGAACATGCTTGTCTCAAACCCTGGATCCGGACCAAATTATTGCAGATCAATATCATCCATTTTAATGCTATCCTGCTAATTAAGTATATGTTGCAATTGGATTAAGGATTAGTGCAGTTATATATGTACCATCCTCTTTGAATATATATATATCTTGGCTTCCTCAGCAACAAGAGTCTAGTGCTTCTGCTGCAAGTAAGAGGGAGTTTTCGAGGAAGGACCAAGCATGTGCAGAGGATTAATTAGATTAACGTTTGAAAGATCTTGAAGGAGATGATCTGTAGTTAAGTATCTTAATGTCCATAAATATAGAAGATACAACTTCATATATTATGAAACAAGATATCAGTACCATTAAACAAACTTGATAACTAATGAAAAAAGCAAGAGATCAACCTGTGTTTTGGCTGCCACTTTCACGTAATTAAGAAGCTATTGAGCTACGTTGAACCAACCTGTCATTTGGATTGGGAAAAGCCCTGAGAATACCCTTTATGATCCGATCGTATCCGAGAATAATATTGTTCGAATACTACTTTTATTGCAGCTTTTGTTCCCAACTTTAGATTCTCATATATATGCCCATTCCATGTTTAGCTTGCCATTTGTATTCCGAAAAAAAGGGTGCCCAGTACTCTCTGTAGCTTACCAGGATGCTGTCTCGGCCACTATTTTAATGGAGATTGCCACATGATGAGTTTACAACCGGTAAGACAGATAAAAAGATTTGTATTGATGGAATTCGTCCAGGGTACAATGGAGAGTGTCAGCAGATGAGGGAGAAAAACGTCTGATCGATTACAATGACGTTTTGAATGAATTACTAGGGCAGAAAAATAAATAACTAGTAGTTGGCATTAGTGGTTGGTCCGCCCTGTCTAACAACCCTGACAATCCAAGGGCAGTGGTTCGATATCCCAATTTCAACTGTTTGGTCCAACATTGGAGGGATGTAGACGATAGATTTGATATCGTGGGCAGACTCCACAGGTCTTTTATGCGTCTGATTGTTAGACCTTTAGACGAACCTTGTCTTTGAATGAGCTTGCGGGTTGGACCTTGAACTCGATAACCCAAGTCAGTTTTTTGAGCATATTAGTATTATAATCCTTTTAACAACATTCAAAAATCCCTAATAAGGACCAACGGTTGGTTGAATCAAGTGGTAAACGGTTTGTTCCAGCTTAAGCAAGGTCTCGAGTTCGAGTCTTGTGAATGCAGCAGCCACCGTTGGGAGACCTTCCCACCTTTCCTTGGTGCGCGACGCGGGTAGAGTCCGGATTAGTCGGGGTGAAGCTCTGGAGACCGGGCGGATAATAAAAAAAATCCCTCTATAATATTTGATAAAAATGTAACCTTCAATTAGAATTGATGCATTTCTGTTGAATTTAATAATGATTTTTTTCTAAATTTATTGAAATGTTTCTCCCCAGATGCTATTATTTTGCCACCTATTATTCGAGAAGATGGAATTTTCGCAAATTATTATAGCCTTTAAAAAATAAAAATCTTTATTCGGTACATAACTCGAAGAAAGCTCAGTCGCTTACGCACAACGCAGTTACTGAGCGCGGGCAAGCGCGGGAGAAAAAACGTCAACGTCCGATTTCCCTTTTTGGGCCGAAGACGTTCGCTTATAATTAATTAATTATCCATTTCCGAAAGCGAGGCCGCCGTTAACCGTGATCGATGTGGCTGGCTCCTGCTATTCAGCAACCGTCGGCCCAGGTACCGGCGATCCTCACTGTATTTCCAAATTCGAAGCGTTTTGCCTTTTCCTTCAGTAAAACCAAACCATGGTGTGTCAATTTTCCCTCTCGGCTTCGTAAACTCAAAATTTCCGCTTCGAAGAAGCAGCTACCGGAGTCACAGTCTGGTTGCCAAGGTCCTACTCTGCTTCTCACTGCTTAAGGAATGATTTGTTTGAATATCTACTCACTGGGTTTGACTTATGAATGTTTCAGATGAAGGAAAACTTTTAACTCAAGGAACAGGTGATGAAAAATCTGATTTGGGATGGTTACCTCCTTTTCCTCATGTTCTGGTTGCTTCAATGGCGAATTTTGCATTTGGATATCATATTGGGTCAGTTTTTCTCTCTCCTGTATTTATACTCTCTCTTGTTTAGTATTTCTAGTTTTCTACAGAGGATTTAAATGGGATCTCAATGACGCCATATTCAATTGAAGGACTGAGATGAAGTAGACATTGAAAAAAAAGTAATTTCTTATATTGGTTTCTTGGTTTTTTGATTGAATTCCATAGAAATGCTATTACTCCATCATGGTCCTATGCTTTAGTAGTTAAGTGGAAACTTATGAATTACTTTATCATAATATTGACCATGCCCAACTTACTAGGAAGCCCCTTTGATTTTGAAGTGTTAGCGGACCATAGTTCGTGTTGAAACTTATAACCTTGAATGTTGAATCACGGGAATCTTAATTCATGCTAGACTTTTTGTTTAGTAATAGTGCTTTAATTTGGTTAAGATTTTTAACTTTAATTTAATCGTTTGCTTGTATTGCCTACATTAAGGATACAACTGATATTATGATTTTACCTCTTACTATTTAACGTGAATAATGAAATTTGAGTATTTTTCTCATTATTTTCCTTGATTTTTCTTCCCATTCTGTATGATAATTTCCTTTATTTTGTAAACTCAAGACCTAGAGTGATGATATATTGCTTAAAGAAACTTTATGTGATTCCCTGATTAATATTGACTGACAAAAGCAAAGCAAATATCTATGTTCTTTTATGTTGAAAACAGATGCACGACTTCATCAGTTACTGAAAAATTGGCGGTATAAGGGTTTTTTTTTTTATTTTCTGGCCTCCTAAAACTATTGCAATGGGAATGCATATCTTGCAGAGTCATGAACGGGCCTATTGTTTCCATTGGGCGTGAACTTGGTTTTGAGGGAAATTCATTCCTTGAGGGACTTGTGGTCAGCATATTTATTGCTGGTGCTTTTTTTGGGAGCATTAGCAGTGGTTCTCTGGTAGATAAACTTGGCTGTCGGCGCACATTTCAGATTGATTCAATACCCTTAGTTCTTGGTGCAATATTAAGGTAATATACATCACTTGTGGGATTTACCTTAGTAACGTACTTTTATCCCATGAAGTCATGAACATTGAAATTGTCAAAGTCAATGTGACACTGTACTCTTCCCACACTCAGTTGTGCTAATCTAATTATTTTGTGTTTGCCTGAGGGGCACCAGAGTAGTTGGGCAAAATTACATTTTGTAATTTTCTATTTGCGATATGCAAATTCTAGGTGCTAGACATGTCAATGATATAGAATCATTGCTTGTCTATCCTTCTATGTTCATTTCCTTATTTTATATGTTTTCCTTGGACAGTCAAACCTATATTGCCTCCAGACTATAAGCATTTCCTTGGAAGTGTGTGTGTGTGTGTGTGTGACCTTACCTCTTCTAATTTGTGACAGCGCAAATGCACACTCCTTGGATGAGATACTGTGGGGAAGATTTCTTGTTGGTTTAGGTATAGGTGTAAATACAGTTCTTGTTCCAGTATATATATCTGAGGTACTTGTTGATCTCAACTTTATCTTTATACCTTACAGTTCAAATTTGCTGATTATTATGTGTATATCTTTGCCTTACATAGAGTATATGTTGTTATTATTATTTTTTAAGTCTGCGGTGCTTGTTCAGTAACTTGAATGGCTATTTTCATAATTGGTAATAAAGTGCTATCATATTTCAAAGAAAATATAATTAAAAAGAAAGAAAGTAGTTAGTGTGAACATGATACAGTTGCTTAATTTTTTATGTGATGTAGAGGAAGGAAATTTCAAAAAATTTCTGTGTTATTCTCACTCTTTTTATTATCATCATTTTTTTTCCGTTTTGATATGTGCTGTAGGTTGCTCCAACCAATTATAGAGGTTCATTAGGGTCGCTGTGCCAAATTGGAACCTGTCTTGGCATTATCACTTCACTATCTCTAGGAATCCCTTCTGAAACTGATCCACACTGGTGAGGCTCTTCTTGTTTTGTCTCTTGTTGGTCCATTGATTGAAAGGGTTTTGTTGGAGAGCAAAAACTTTGGGACGTTTGAAAATAAGAATGAATAAATACCATATAAGGGGCTCCCCTCCCCTCCATTAATACCAACCGAACAAGGGGAAGGGAGCAACTCCCCTCCCCTTCAAAAACCCCAACCAAACACTAACTAACAAATTGCATTGTTCAGGTGGAGGACTATTCTTTATATCGCAAGCATCCCTGGTGTATTTGTTGCACTTGGCATGCAGTTTGCTGTTGATAGTCCACGCTGGCTATGCAAGGTTAGACTTTGTTATTTCCCTGCCCAATATTTTTTAAACTTTTCCACTCTTTGATATTCTCTCTATTTCTGTTCAGGTTGGGAGGTTAGATGATGCTAAAACTGTTGTGCGTGAACTTTGGGGAGCATCTGAAGTTGAGAAAGCAATTGAAGATTTTCAGTCAGTCAGCAAGAGTGATGGTAGTGACTTGGACAGCATCTGGTCAGAGATCCTAGAGGAGCCACATTCTAGAGGTCGTGTCAAGGTGGTTTTGGCTGTTACATTAAGATAGAATTCTATGCATGGCAAACTGGAAAAATCTAATCATGTTGAAATAGTACTGCATCTTTTATTAAGTTCTTGAAATTCCCTTGGTTTCATAAAATAGTCCCGTGTTTTGTAAAATAATTACAGGTTTTTAAGCATCATTTATTGCAGACATGCCACATCCACATGAAGCCTACCTGTGTTTTTGTTGAATTGCAGTTTCATTCATTGGAGGTGCACTTTTTGTACTTCAGCAGTTTTCTGGCATAAACGGAGTTCTCTATTTTTCATCGTTGACCTTTCAAGGTGTTGGAGTTCGTAGCAGTGCTTTGGCAAGCTTGTATGTTGGACTCACCAACTTTGCAGGTTTGCAGTCTGGACAGCATTTTTATATTCCATTTTTTTGCCACAATTTTTATATTCCATTTCAAAATATAATCTTGGAATCATATTTCGGTTTTTGGGAACCTTCTCTTTTTATTTATTTTCAGGCGCACTTTGTTCTTTATATTTAATTGATAGACAAGGGAGACTGAAACTTCTAATTGGAAGCTACTTAGGAATGGTGAGTATTTATAAAATGTTTGAAACATCTTGACACTGGCTGAAGTTTCATGAAGATACGAGACCTTTTATTTTGACTGATTTTTGTCTTATTACTTACCAAACTAGTCAAGATTTCTTTTTCCTGCAGGCAATTTCAATGTTTCTAGTGGTCTATGCTGTTGGCTTTCCGTTAGATGAACAATTCAGCAACAGCTTATCTATACTAGGAACTGTCATGTAAGCAATTACTTGCTGCTAATAAAAGTAACGGTGAAAACATTATTTATCATGAACAATGTGCTTTTTTCTCTTCCCTAGTCCAAAGAATTTATTTTATTCTTAGTTTTTTGGTTTTCGATTAACAAAAGATAAAGATGGACATGAGGCCCACATTGGAATTATACACCTGAGATCCTTCATCCGTCCTTGTATAATCCGGATATTCTTGTTTGTTATGATTTGTAATACTGACAAGAATGTGAGCTAGCAATTTACCAGAATGATTGGTTTTCAGCTGTAGGCGCAGTGCTTGTGTCCATAGAGGTTTATATACAGATGTTCTGGGATGAATAAAATGACACCCACGCACAGAGATAATCTGGGATATTATCTTCACTTTGATTTTTCCGAAATGTTGGCACTTGGGTGATGTATTTTTCAAGCATACAATTATAGGTACATTTTCTCTTTTGCAATTGGAGCTGGACCTGTCACTGGCATCATTATCCCAGAGCTTAGCAGCACCAGGACACGTGGAAAGATCATGGGGTTCAGTTTTTCAACCCATTGGGTGGGTGTTAGTCTTTAGAACATCGTTTCACTTTTTATCTCATGAATTTGGATCTCTCAATTGAAGGATCTTGTAAATTTCACAATTGGGCAATCAAATCTGAATGGCTCAGATTGTTCAATTGAACAATTTACAAGATCTCTCAATTGAGGATCCTAGTACAGTGAATTTAAACTTACACACTGATAAATACCTCCAGGTTTACAATTTCGTGGTGGGACTGTTCTTCCTTGAGTTGGTGGAGAAACTTGGAGTTGCACCAGTATATGCAGGCTTTGGAGCGGTTTCCCTGTTAGCCGCAGCATTTGCCAGTTACTTCGTAATAGAAACTAAAGGGCGTTCTCTCGAAGAAATTGAACGGTCTCTTAACCCAAAATCTTGAACCAGGTCATATTAAATTGATTTGTTAATCAAGTAGGAAAGAAAGACCTTTGTCCACCTCTGTAACCTTTCTAGGTTCCACCACGAATCGCTGTATATTCCCAATCTCCCGAAATTCCTGTTGTAGAAACATTTGGCCTTATAGTAGGAATGATGTTCCTTGAACTTGTGTCTATTATTATATTTGGTAAAGAAAGAAAAGGCAAAAAAGAACTTGCTTCTATCATACAGCATTGTGATATGTTTCAAGTAGAGTCTGGTTTGTCACTCATGTTGGTTGGTATGGAACTTCTGATCAGTCTTACCAAGAGTGCAGAGGAAACTCGTCGGCAGATGAAGTTGGCCCATGGTCGATGGCAAAACTTTGCTGCAATATGGATCGAGTCACACTTGACCCGACGTTACTGACACGTGGGACTTTGCATGCAAATGTAGCCGTGTCTCAGAACCAGCCTTACATGACGCGGAAGCAGAAGTTTTATGGGGACTGTGATGATGTGAGCTCTAGGCGCATTGAATTACAGAGACATTATGAGGCTACCGACAAGAATTGGAAAATACTTGTGTATGATGTGAAAAGGGTTGTGGCTGACATCAATTCTGCATTTATACACGTGGACCAAGGTAAAACTACATGGAAACTTTGATCTTTTTGTGTGTGGTGCAGTTAAACGTTGATGCCATATTTGAATTCTTGCTAAAACATGTACTAGTACTATGACCGACAAGCATTTGACTGTGGACGAAGCTACTCAGACAGACAAATGCATCATGGTTTCTCAATTTACGCCACAGATGATGATGAGATTGATGAAGCTGGTTTTCAAGTTCGTCACATGGTTTTTAATGAAGGTGGTTCAGTTTGGTTTCATTTTGATTTTTAAATTGGAACACTATGTCTATCCTTTTTCTTTCTGTCTGTTTTCCTGTTTCCGTTTAAATAGGTCAAGTTCAAGTAATGTTAGGCATCTAGCTTTTTTGAACTCTTGAATACGTAAAATGTTCGTGGATACTAAAACTTATAATTGAATCCCAAGACTAATAAGCGCACCTAACAATCTCCTTTGATGATCATGTTTGCTGAAGAACTTTCTTCGCTTGGGTAGTCAAGCCTGTTATAAATTTAAAGAGGAAATTGCAGAGATATTTTTTTTTACAAAAAAATGAACATGAGGAACTTGAGGAAAGGAGAAAAGGAATCTGTGACAAAAGGGGAATAGCTTTCATAAAAGGAGACAAAGAAGATTAAAAAGAAAAGAAAGGCTTCCCCAGATTCTTGTGTCTGTTTAGTTTATGTAAAGGCTGTGTGTATGTTGGACGCATTAGAAGTTCCCATGCAGGCTCCTTGTGTTCTTTTCTTTTTTACGCTTTGTGCGTGTTTGTCACTTTGCGTAGCTTCTACGTTGTGTTCTCAGCCGTGTCACTGGTTCAAGTTGAACTTTTCACCAAGTCCAATGGTGTAATTTTTTTTTAATCTTTAGAATGAGTTGACTTTAGTGTAAAAAATATTTTTCACACCATTCAAGAAAATCGTTAAACAATTTATGTTTTTGTAAAATTAATTTAGCATTTTTCTAAAATGTCTCCAATATTCTTTAAATAAATATTTTTCAATAATTAATAAAGAGAATAATAGAAAATTGGGGAAGCCTCCCATTAAATATTTTATTGGTAAAAATAATCTAAATCAAAGGATCAGTATTTTGTATATACAAAGTTTACATGGTATCAATACATTTTAAATATAAAAATTTATCAGATTCTTTTTTGTCAACAAAACTTTTAATAGAGTGGTTTCCCCAATTTCCCTACAAAAAAAAAGATCTAATATTTTTTTAAATCTGAAATTTTGTTGGGAAACTTCTTTTAAAGAAGGGAGTGAGTACTCCATTTGATTTTATACACGAGATCCAAAAAATATTTTGGTCTTTTTTTATAAAACAAATTAATAGCTTCAAATTTCAATAAGCAATAATATTCATATTTAATGGGTTTGTTTGTGACAACGTTTGGAAAAGTCAAATATTTTTCTTCAAAACGAGATAATCTCATCCACATATTTTCATCGATTTACGTAAAAGTACTTCTCTACCGCGTTCCTAAACGGGTCGAATAAAGTTAACAAGAGAGTGTAGAAATCAATATGATATTAGAATTTAATGTGGTTAATAAGAGTAATATTAAAGATTATTTAAAATTTATAAAAAAATTAATATTTTTAATTATTTTTATTAATATCTGTAAATTAGATAGAAATGTCTTGTAAAAATTCAAGAGGAGGTATTATACAAAAACTATGGGAGTAATTGAATTTCTCAATAAATGTTGCAAAAAAAAAAATCTCATTGAAGACTTATGTTTTACACAATTGGTTGGGATGTAATTTCCACGAAACAGGACAGAGTGTGCTGAAAAAAGTCTGCCTGCAATTGGCCGACGACCTAACCGTTTGATCGTCCCTTTCTCCCATCTGGCGTTGACGCAGTGGTCGTCTTTTACATTGTGGTTTCGAATTTCTGGATCGAAATTGTGAAGAAGACGGAAAGGGCCTCTGAATGTACAGACAACCATGGCATCCGCCGAGTCCAACCATGTAGATCACGTTGTAGAGCTCATGGAGCGCGATCCATTAGCATCGCCGGGCGATGCTGAAGTTGTTTCGGAGCAGACAACCCCTCTGCTTATCCAAGCCGAAGTACCCAAGATTAACATATTCACCGCTTCGTATCCCAGAAGAAAACCCAGAGTAATTATCTTATGTATAGCTGAAATGAAATTTTCGTTAGAAGGGCGTTCCGTGCATTTGCCATTGCTTTTACTGTTTTGGAGTGTTTCGTCATTTTGCTAGAAACCTGAATGAACTCATTGCTTTGAAGTCTGGTGATACAGAGACGCTTTTGATCCTGGCTAGTGACTCGTGCTTTATAGGATGATTTTTTAAAGCTCAATTGCTTAATAAGGAGGGGGAAGCTGTGCTTTTAGAATGTGGATCGCATGTATTCAATTCTTAAAGAAGTGCCGTGAATATGCTACTGTGAATCAAATTAAACAGATGGAGAATCGTTTAATGATTAAGTTATTGACATTTGGCTTTTATAAATTGGAATAAAAAAAATGTTCTCTACATATGCGTAGAGTTGTGCTTTCCTGCCTGGTAAGGCACAAAACTCAAATTTAGATTATCTTTTTATGAAATCATTTGGAGACAATAAAAAAAATATAGATTGGAGATTTTTTTTTACCACTTTGTGCGTATACTGGAGTCTTGGGTGATAGTTTGGCAGAACACTAGTAAAAAAAGCTGTCATTTTTTCAAAAAAAAAATTAATAGAGATTTGACTGATTGGGAAATGATGCTCTAGACCTTATCTCTTTAACATATGTGGGCTTTGGTTGCAGGATGAAGTAACAAGGTCACTTGAGTCAGAGACATCATCTATGACTCAATTTATATTGTGGGTATGGAGTGGTTCCAGATACTCTGGATTACTTTGTATGACCCTTTCATCTACCATCTACTTTCTCATGGAAGTTCTTTCCAATAGTTTTTCTGGTACGTTCCTGCACTGGCCTGTGCTTTGCTTTGCATGATGCATTCAGTACTTACATAATGACTGAAGTCACTAGAAGGAAACATTCTGGACTTTGGATGAAAATATAAAGAGGTTTTGAATGCAAATTTGCAATGAAAGTGTGTGATAACTATGTTGGTTTGATTTTTATCAATGCGGTTTTAGAGGCAAAAAGGAATGAACGCAGACTTAGATCTTTAGTCTTTCTTCCTTGATTCTTTGTTCACTTTGGAAGGAATCAATCTGTCTCATTCTTATAGATATAACCAATCGTTGAAGCCAATTTTACTTTGAGCTAGACTTTCTATTTGACATAGTTCTCAAACACATGACCAATTAATAAGCATTTTCATGTTGTCGTTCTTAAAAATTGTTCTTGATCTTTCTGTTTTTGTTATTTTCTCCTCTTCTTAATTGCTGCAATAATAATTTTGATTTGGCAGTTCAGGCTATACCTTTGTTTGAGACTGCTTTTACAAGATGTACAATTATCTTGATAATGTCATATTTGTGGTTGAGGAGGAGTGAACAGCCACTTTTTGGAACATCCCAAGTTAGAATCATTTTGTTTTCGAGGGCCCTTATTGGTTATGTATCTTTGTCAAGTTTTATGTATTGGTAAGTTCTATATGACTCTTTTAACTATATGTACTGATTCCAGAATTTCATTTGTTTTCTTGAATGCTCATCATATAACCTTTTCCCCCCTTCATTAATGTCATAATTATTTAGGCAGCTCTTGTTGGTTAAATCTGTGGATTAAACAATTGTTACAATAGTTTTCTGTACAATATCAAAGAAAGTTTCCAAAAAGGGGTTTGTAATGCATCAGCATGTGATCAATATGCAACTTAAAGCAGTGTTTTAACCAATGCCCACTATTTCTGATACACGGCAAAAGCCCTAATAGCAAAAATACTAATTCATTACCCCTAACACTTATTTCCCAGTTGATAATTTGTTGTTTGTAATTTGATATGAACAATAGTCTCCTAATCAAGGGGTGGGTTTAAATGCAATTTGTTGTTACTACTTACTATGTGTTGGCATTTTCTCCCTGAGAACTGCTTCAGGTGTAACCTATAGTAACAACATGGATGTGTTATTTTTCAGCATTCAAATGTTGCCTTTCTCTCAGGCTATTGTATTAAATTTAACAACACCGGTGTTGGCTTCAATAATGGCAAGGGTCTTTTGGCATGAGAAGCTGGCAATTGGTGAAATTGCGGGTAAGGACGTAAGGTTTCATTTTTTCTATTCTTGAACTACTTGTCATTGTATATTCCTGTTGAAATTTTTAATGATCTAAAAGATGTGGATTTTCTGTGGGGAGCCAAGCCAACCTTTCATTTTTGAGTCACTGCAGGAGGAATGTAAAACTTTGAAGGTTTTCACTTCCTCTCTTAAAGTCGGGGTTAGCAATGAAGAAAAAACAAAACAACAAACAATAATGATCACACGGTGCCATTGTACTCCATCAACAACCAAATTTTTGGATAAATTATTGACAAAAAGGTCTCTTGGTAGCTTTATTGAGTATTCTCTTTAGCCTTCCTCTACCTTTTTCCAAAAGACTCCTTAATGCTTGATCTAACGTCTTCATTAGTGTATCCAATGGCCTTTGTAGGTAGCCAAACCACCTCAAAAGTTTTGTTTGCTATTTTTTCTTTAGTGGATGCCACTCCAACTCTTCCTCATATATGTTTATTGTGAATCTTATTTTTTCTTGTATGATCGCATATCCATCTCACCTACCCCCCACTTTATGCTCACGCTGTCCCTTTAAAGCCCAAAATCATGAGTCATAACCATACAACATTGCTAGTGTTATAGAAGAATGATAAAACTTCACTTTTACCTTATTAGGTGCATTCTAGCTTTGGACTTGTAAACCCAAACTTTGTTCAGAAACCCAAAATGGGGATATAAACCTAACCCAAATAATGGGATCTTTAAAGATACAAATCACTAAATCCTAAAGTCTTGATCTCAATAATTAAACCCTGATATTGAGATTAAAAAGGCTCGAATCCCAAGTTATCAAAAATTGATAGAATAATTATGAACACTTATCTCCACATTCACCACCATGGATAATAATGTTTGATAATGCAATGGAATCTATATTACATTGCAGGTCTTGCTTGCAGTTTCTTTGGTGTGCTCTTCACTTTCCAAGAAATGCTTGCAATACAAGGTAGAGTAGTTTCCAATGCAACATTTCTTTTTGCAGCAATTTATTCCTAATCTTGTAAACACCTATGTTATCTGTAATTTTGCGAAGTTTACGTGGTTTAGAATTAAGAGTGCACATGGGCAAGTTTGACTTTACTAAAGAAACTCATTGGATTTATTAATTGTGACCTCTTTTAAATCCTTTGTTTCTTTGTATTACCAACCTTGTTTTTGTGAAAGTGAGGTATGAACTTCCTGAAAAAAGAATCAGCATTTGATAGACTTGTCAGATACACCATCCTCTAATTTTGTATAGTTGTCCTCACTACCCAAGAAAAAAAGTTCTCCTAACTCTTACATGGGTAAAGTACTATCCCCTCCCTTGAGAGATGATTTGGTTACATGGTTTTTTCTTCTATTATGAAAATCTACCCCACCATATCTGAAAGCGAAAAAAGTCCACAACTAGATCAATTTTGCCCAAAATACCCTCATGCATACTATGAAGCATTAAAATTTATTTCCTTTTATTATTAAATTCTTAAAAATATATATTGTCAAATGCGTTATTCTATTTTAAATAATTATTCTTTAAAATAAAAGACTGGAAATTTTTCTAAATCTAAAAGATAACAGGTTTTCTCTTTTGAGTTCAGAAGACCTCGATGTAGATCTTCATAATGGCAAGAAGAGCTATGTAGTTGAGCTATCTTTCAAGAGAGGGGAAAGTAACATACCCATATAATTTTGTTTCTTGTTGATAAATTTGAGCTTCATAGCCTAGCCTGCATCTAATAGTTTCAGCCAGAATGGTAAATATCCTGAAACTATTTCTAATTTTTTTATTTTGAATTTCCAGGGCATTCAGTTAAAGCTGAAGAAGGAAGCAATGGAAATTCTAATAGTCATATATTTGCCATCTTACTTGGTCTTTTTTCGGCAATAACTGGTGGAATCACTTACTGCCTTATAAGGGCTGGAGCAAAAGCATCCAATGAACCTCTGTAAGTTTCTAGAGTTGTTTCCTGATGTGTAGTTGGACTTGCTTTAAAGACGAAACTTATAAAAATTATGTTATGCTTCATTCTCCATCCTAGTGTTTGTGCTTCTCGTTATTGAAACTATCTAAGATAAACTGTATGAGCCTGCCAATTGTTAGGATCTTTTGGTTTTATATGCATTCTAGAAAGCACAGATATGCCGAAAAGGTGTTGTACCTGTATACCAGACACATATCCATTATAAATATGCATATGACACAATGTTATATGTGTTGAATTATTTGTGGCATCTTCTTGATTCATTTTTTCCCCTTTTTACCTGAAATCATTAGCTTTCTCCTGTGAGACTTTGTCTCTTTGGGGCTGTTCTTTTGCATCTTCATCTGAGTGTGAGTGAAGCTTGTCTTCCTATTGCTAAATCTTTTGGATTTCAAGCCCCAAAGTTCTGTCTGTTTGCATCAATTTATTGATCCTCAATTGTTGCTTTAATGAAATAAATCACAGATGCTTCCTTGCAAGTTTAATCTTCCTTTGTGGATAGAGATAAATATTAATTTGAATTAAAAACTGTAGTATTAATTTGTTTTTATCATTTTTGCTATAATTTGTAGCCTATTTAAGACTCAATTCGATATTTAATGAGTTAATTTGTTGTTGTTCTTATTGTTCTTGGAGCTTTTTTTTGCTTTGTATGTGTGTAAAATTATATCTACCACATATTTGTATTCTATAACTTTAAGAATTCTTCTACCCCTGATAATCTTTATCTGATATGCCTGGCGGTGCTTCTTAATATGCATGACTTAAAGATGCTGTCACTATCTTTTAGAATGTGTACTGTACAAGTGCTGCTAGTGGTAAAGCAGTTGCTTAGTATATCTACTTAGGAGTCCAGTGAACCTAATGTTCTATGAAGTTAGGAGATCTATGGCTAGATAATCAACGTGTGTTTCTGGTGATTTCAGAGAGTTTATGTAGCTCTA
>JANTPZ010019542.1:0-11811 GCA_025593235.1 Vachellia pachyceras | reverse complement strand
AATTCCATAAATAAAATAACGCTTTATTGACTTTTATTTTACATTGGGCATAATTTAATACGAGCCCTCTTAATTTCTATCTCCACCTAATTTTATAAATTTCACCTCCAACATGTACTATTAACCCTAAATTACAAATAAATTTGTCTATAAAAATATGGCTCCCTCATCATCACGTCAAATTTCACAATGCAATTACTAAAAATACATGACCTTTTTTAAGTACATTGATTTTCTTTTTTTGGTTAATATGAAATTGTGATAACAAACACCATGAGGATTTATAGCCCGTGCAACGCACGGGTGAAAACCCTAGTAACAACTTAAAAGTAGAGACTAAAGCAGGTCACCTACATGCCACGTGGCACTGGGTCTGCCCTGAATGCATGCCATGTGTCCTGGTTTGAATAAAACTAGGATTTCATAAAACATAGGTTAAAGTATACTTTTAGTCTTTTATATTTGCGTCAAGTTTTACTTTAGTCTTTTAAGTTTAAAAGGTGCAATTTCAATAACTCAAATTTAACGCAGTTATTCTCTCTTAACGGAAATTGTTGACTCATCAAATTTAATTGAACACTGTGCAATAAAACATTGACAAAACATACTCATATTTTAATTTTAATTTAATAATATAATAAATTTTGATATTTTAGATTGTGTAAAATAAAAAAAGATTTAAAATAAAAATAACTAAAATAAAAAAGCTTTATGGTTTGAATAAAATTAGGATTTCATAAAATATATTAATTAATTGTAGAACCCCAAAACGATCTCCCCTATTTATCTGGCTGCATAAAGCTTTTCCATCTACCTTTTCCTTATCGGTTTCTAAATTAATTAACAGTTGAGGTTTTAATTTGGCTATTGTTTTGTTTTGGATATTTAAGATTTCACGTACTTTAACTATGTGATGCTAAAACTCTACCTTATTCGAAAAACTCTGTATTTTTATTAGGAAATTTCAAACAGTAATGATCTAGTTAAGATTTAAGGTGGAATTACCAGAGCCCTTTTCAAAATATTTTCATATTTGGGATAATTTTAGGGCTGCCGTAATAATTAATTTTTGAAGTTAGGATTGGATTTCAAAATATAATGTACGTGTATTTAAGTTTTATATAATTAGTGTTTCATTCTTATGTTTCTAAGTTTACTTCGATCCTCTGTGTTGTGATCTTATAGTCAGGGGTGATATCCCATTACCGTTTTCCATGGCAGGTTTTTGATACAAACAGGAAGTTTTGATTTTTACCTTGAAATTATATTTTCCCCTTTGTTTCACTTTGAGATTAATTATTTGGGAAATACAAAGTTCAAATCCGAATTTTGATCCTTTAAACCATTTGAGCTCTCCTATTTACGCGGGCGTAATTTTACATGTTATTGCTGTTTAGCTAAGTCTAACCATTTTTCATATTTTCCACTTAAGGGCGTATTTATATACCACAATTTAAAAAGGTTAAGTATATTTATTATGTGGTATGAAATAACGGTTGATTAGGATTTTTCATATATTTATAATATTAATTATTTTTACAAAAAATATTTGGAGTTAACGTTGATTGATTGTCATATTTTATTATTAATTCCAATTTACATTTAATTTCAGGTTTTTAAAATGTTTTAATCAATTTTCATTTATTGTATGTAATTGCTTTCCTCTCTTCTCTCTCCTCTCTTCTTTCTCCTCTCATTCCTCACTTCCTCTTCTTTATTCTCCATTTCTCGTCCTACATCAATTTATTTTATATTCAGTGATATAATTGTCATGAATCTTTACCTTTGGCTAAACTCTCTTCCTCTAAACATTGAGTTAATTGCATATATTTTTTAACATTAAAAAGTTTAAATTTAACCTTTTTACTGAAACTCATGACAGCTCCGGGTTGTTGGCATAATCTCTATCTTATCCCACAGTGGATACCGTTGAATTGACTAATGTAGGCAAAGAAGTAACATGGGATGATGAGATGGTCATTTTCCAAATGGGTGTGCTAAAATCTGCAGGCATGATGGTTTAAACGCTTTATTTTTTCAAAGCCAATAGGAACATTTTGGGCTCTGTGATTCAATTTGTCCAGGAGGCATTGAGGAACCCCAAATATAATAGATGATGTGAATGGGACTCTTATTTTTTTTATTCAAAAAAAGATTATCTGGATTTGTGACTTCCGACCTATTAGCTTATGTAATGTGATTTATAAGACAATTACCAAAATCTTAGCTAATCGGATTAGGAGTATCTTGCCTACTATTATTTCTCCCAATCAATGTGGCTTCATTCCAGGGAGGTTGGGGTCTGATAATGTGATTATTTCACAAGAAACAATACACTCAATGAGAAAGAAGAAGGGTAAGAAAGGTTTCAAGTCAATCAAAATTGTTCTTGAAAAGGCATATGACCGTTTTTGTTGGGATTTCATTTTTAAATGCCTTAATGATGTTCCTATCCCTGAGCATATTACCCAAGTTATGAAACGATGTATTGCTTCACTTATTATGCAAGTTCTATGGGAAGGTGGCAAAATTGAAGAATTTTCTGCATCCCGCGATATACGGCAAGGTGACCCCATCTCCCCATATTTATTTGTACTGAAAAATTAGCTCACTTGATTCAGGAAGAAATTTAACTTGGAAATTGGAATCCTATCAAAGTCAGCCAGGGAGGCCCCTCTATATCTCATCTATTCATTGCTAATGACCTCATTTTAGTTGCGGAAGCATCATTGGACCAGGTGGAAGTGGTTAAGAGATGTCTTGATTCTTTTTGCACAGGTCAGGTTAGAAAGTAAGTCAAAAATAAGATCAGGGTGTTTTTCTAAAAAAAATGTCTACTCGTCAAAAGCAAGGCTCTTGAGCAAGAGGTTGGGATTTCAAAGTACCAGGGACCTTGGAAAATATTTGGGTGTTCCCCTACACTATGATAGTTTCCGCAAAGACACATCGATGTGTAGTTGATAGAGTTCAAGTTAGATTAAGTAGCTGGAAGGCTAATGCTTTATTGCTAGCAAGGAGACATACCTTAGTGAACTCTGTGGTGTAAGCTATTCCTCTCTATCCCATGCAAACAAGTGAGCTCCCAACTTCAATTTGTGATGATATAGAAACAGGGCCAGAGGCTTTCTGTGGACCTCGAACAGTGATAGAAAGAAGCTTCATCTAGTACCCTGGAATACGGTATGTAATGAGAAACGGAAAAGAGGGCTTGGTATTTGTTATTCATCCCTTCATAATAAGGCATTCATGATGAAAGCATGATGGGGCTTAATCAAGAAGTCTGAAGACCTATGGGTTTGAGTGATTCACAGCAAATGTAATTGTGGAAATGGCCTTATCCCAAAAATTGAAACTAAGTATCCTGGATCTAGTTTATAGAGAGGTATACGTAACAATTTGCAGAATATGGAGAAAGGCTTAGAACTGACATAACAATTGCCCATAATGGGGAGGAAATCATACGCTGGAAACCTGAAAAGCATGGGGAACTTTCACTTAAGTCAGTATACGACATGCTTTCGCACGATGATGGCCATTGAAGTCGCTTTGGAGTAAAATGTGGAAACTAAATGTGCCTCAGATGTGCCAGCCATTCTTGTGGCTCTTGCTCCTAAACAGGCTTATGACGAATCAGGTGTTGGAATAATTCAATAATGTAGCACATATTATGCTTATATTTGGTGTCATTATTGTTATCCCAGCCCAATTTATAAAGTGGTCTACTTAGGCTTAAGTAATTAAGTGGGCTCAATTAGGTGTTAGTGACTAATATATACTAAGGCCCAATTTGCTGGCCCATATTCGTTGATGGGCTAAATAATTGGTCCCTATAAATAGAGGGCTATAATTCTTGGGTTAGATAGGGTTATCATAATTGCCGCCTTGCTTCCCCATTTGCAGACGGCTTCTCATCTCCCTTAGTGATAACTTGGTTGATTTGTCTGTTCCAACAATCACATCCATGGATTCATGTATGCTTCCGCAATACTCTAGAATATTCCATTGAACCTATATGTCTTCTTAAAACCCAACATCAGAACAGAGTATATAGGGTCTGTGCAACACAGCAACATGTGTTTGGTGTGATCACCCCTCAGAGGATGCACTACACATGCTTTGGGATTTGCCCCAACATCAAAGCATTATGGGGATCTATTATCAAACATGTTGGAATATGAGTCACCCTTAGTGGATTGGCCCAAAACCTACTTTGGGGCAAAAGTATGAATGAGACAATATGTGGGAACAAAGTGGTGATTTTCCCCAAAAGTTTGATTTTGAAATGCATTTGCATAGGAACAGTTGTGCTGTGGGAAGTTATGTTTTTTAATTTTGAATTTAAATTCATAATAATAAAAAGAGTATAATTCCTCTTCAACTAAACACAACTTACGAAGAATTCAGAGAAAAACTCTCTTCCCTTCCTCTTTGAAAAACTCTCTTCTTTCTGGTGTGCATTTACTGTGTCTTGTGTTTGGATCCACCATTATGATCCGAATAACGTGTGGGTATCTGTGAACAGATTCGGATTCTGTAGATGTGAATTCCTTCAATGGTATCAAAGCATGTTAGTTCCTGGGGCATCCTTCTATTTGTATAGATGTGAATTTTTTTGCAAGCATATTCATAATTTGAACTGTATATGTATATTTTCTTGGTTTCCTGTATATCATGCCGTTTTGTTTTTCCAGTTAAATTTTCAACATGTATATGCACATGTATATATATACATGTGTTTAAATCATATGCCTCTAAAAAATGAGATGAGGAAAACGAAAACTGAAACGAGAACGAAAACGAAATACATAACAAAAAACTCAAATCTAGGTCCTCAAAAAACAAGCATTTTATTCTTAGAAAACATGTCCATCATGAAAACATGGACACCAAGAACGCAAAGAACGGACACCGAACGACGGAGTTACGGAGGAAAAATGACTCACAAGTTCTGTCATGTTTTTCCAGAAAAAGAGAAAGACCCAGGCTTCAAAAGTACTCCCATTGTGTAGATCTCGTCAAAATGAAGAAACAAACACCAAGAATGTGAAAAATGGACATTGGATGGCGAAGATACGAAGGTAATAAATCAAGTCAGGTCGGTTGGACCGACCCAGTTCATCCTTGACCCGGCTGGAGGTCAGGGATGATGAACAGTAACCATCCCAAAAAAGAAAAAAAAATAAAAAAAGAGGTAATGGTTGACGACGGCGAGGAGATCAGGAGAACTGGGTCACAGTGGACTGGGTCAGGTCTTAGGGTTCCACTAAAAGAAAAGGCTCTTGGCATATTGGGCTGATGGACATGGCCCAATATTAAAAAAAATTCAAAAGGATTTGGGCCACGGAGAGCCCAACTAAAAAAGGGAGCTAGATCGGGTCAGACATTGGCCTAAATCCGGTCTAGCCCAAAATACTAAAAAAAATTTGGCATTGGGCCAAAGACAGGTCTAATCCATACTTTAAAAAAACAAATGAACATGTGACCCGAAAGCATAAACAATGACACCTTACCAAGTGGACTAGGCGCAATATTGTGAAAAGAAAAACATAGATAAATATTAATAATCAAATTAAGGGGAAAAAGTAGGGTTTGCCATGTGAAGCGTGATACCCCGTGGCATGACCACATCACACGTGACCAGCCAAATCAGACCCATGACAGTGCATGGAGATTGATGGGTAGTCTAAAAGTACAAGCCAAAAGCGGTGCCTGTACGAAACGCGCCATCATTGAGAGTGGATTCGCCCTATTTTTCAATTTTCCTAGAATAAATCTTCCAGGAGCGCGTGTAGGTGTGTGGGATATCTAATGAGACACGGCCTGTTCCTAAAAATCCTAAAATTCAATATCTTCATTTTGGTATGATGTTTGCCTATTTTGAAGGCAATTCATGATCAGTTTATGATGAAAATCATTGCTTTGTTAAGGATTTTTTGAAAATTTTTCGAAGTAATAATCCCAAATTCATTTATTTAGGAAGAACAATTGAGCAAGAAACTCAGATAGCACTAGAACACTATCTTACGAGTCAAAGTATATTAAATATGTTGATAAACATATTCCTAATGAGGATCTTAGCAAGAATTTGAAGAGGATTTTGAGAAGGAACCATTTGAAGAGGACCTTGAAGAGGATCCCAAGGAAGAATCTCAAGAAGATCCACAGGATGATCTTGAAGAAGATCCTGACAAAGATCCTCAAGGGAAACTTGAGGAAGACCTCGAGGAGGATCTTGATCAGAACCTTGAGGTAGGTTAAGAGGAACCTCAAGAGGTATACTCCGACCCTGGTCCCAAGTTCTCTTTTTCATTCAATTCAAAACCTCAAAGTAGTGATCAGGAGGTCGATCAACCTTTTTCTACTGCTATGGAAGCGCAATAGCTGAATATGATGCAATGAGAATGGCTACAGCTAAAAAATATAAAAATCATATATAGCATCATTGCGATATATGTCAACAGCATAATTGATTATGAAACTGTAGAATTTTATGTGAATGTCATGATGAAGTATGGTACAGCAATTAGAGCTGTAGACACATTAACATTAACGACCATGTGGGTTGATGCAGTAAAGAGAACAACGAGATTTATGCGGAATAAAAACTAGTACTTTAGAAAACTAAGGAAACAAATTGTCGATTATTGTATTGGAAATATCTAAAGATGTATTTGTACTTTAGATCTATGTGTGTTTTCCTGTATGTTTTGTTAATGTGTTCAGAACATGTCTTAATATATTGTGAAATGTGACATGTTTAGTTTATGTGAATTATTGTGAAATAGTTATTGTTATTTACATGATATGTCACCTTGTTACACTTTTTGATAGGAGCTTTTAGAAAAACAAAACTTCTAAAAGTTAACAATTTAAGAGGTGCTTATATAAAATTTTTGAAAGAAAAATAATGTAGCTACTAGTGTTTATGTGATTGGAGGTACAAACGTATTCTCCTAATCACAGATCTAGTGATGAAATTATCTTTTTTTAGAATAATATAAGACATTGTATACTGTGTTGAGCTACATAATTTCTAAAAACTCAACTCTATGAGAAAACGTTTGTTGATAAAACACCTTATCACCATAGACTTAGAAATGGCAACAAAAAGCATAATTGCCAAGTTGAATAAAGGGGACAAGCTGAATGGTGACAACTAGGATATATGGCACCGCAAGGTGCAGTATATATTGGAGGAACATGAGGCCCTTGAGCCACTGACCACCATTTTGGTGGAACCTGAAGCTAGGACTACAGCCCAGCATAGGAGGAATCTAGAGTTATACGAGCCTTAAAAAAAGAAGAACAATATTGCAAGAGTCACCCTGCTGAGCACAATGGAAAATGACTTAATATGTCAATACGAAAAACATCCAACTGCATATGCCATGTGGGCAGCTCTCATAAACAAGTTTGGGGGAACGTCAATTACCAAACTTAGGAGGCTGACGATCAAGTTTGACATATATAAGCTTTGGGGTAATATACCCATGAAGCAACATCTACGTGACATGTCAAACATGATTAGAGAGTTCTAGAAAGCTGGACATACACTGATTGATGAGAAGCAAGTGCAGGCTATAACTAGATCACTTCCCCATAGTTGGAAGCATATGAAAGTCAACTTAACCTATAATGATAACATAATCACTTTTAATGATGTTGTGAAGCACCTTGAGATTGATGATGAATTCCTAGAGGCATATAAGACTTATGGGCATGCCAATTACATCGAGGATGCATGCCTTTCCAATGCCAAGCCCGATTTTAAGAAGGGCAAGAAATTTCGTGGAAAAGGCAAGAAGGATAAACTAGATTTAAAAGGGGCAAAAATCAATTAAAGAAGAAGGGATCTAAAGGTGGCATGAAGAAAGTTGACTTGAATAAGGTCAAATGCTATACCTGCCAGAAGATGGGTCACTTCGAGAGGGACTACCCTGGGCGAAATGACCGTGGAAAGGTACTGGTGAATTATGTGAATTCACATGTTTCTTATGTATCAAGTACCTCTTTTCTAACTGAACCTATATTTTCTTCTTGGATTATAGACTCAGGTTCAACAGACCATGTAACGAAGGATCGAGGATACTTCGTGGATTATCGTCGGTTGCCGCATCAATGCAAATGGCTTTATGTTAGCAATAATGCAAAGATCAAGGTTAAAGGCATAGGCAGCTACATATTAGCTCTACGTGGTGGAAAGACCTTAATCTTACATGATGTGCTTCATACACTGGACATCCATAGATGGAATTTAGTTTATGTACTATGTCTTTTGAATTATGGGTTTGATGTGAACTTTCATGGCAAAGTTGCTGACATTTTTAGCAACGAGACCTTTTACGGTTTCGCTAGTTTCTCCAATATAACTGTTGATATGAATATCTGGCATGCTAGACTAGGGCACATAAGTCAGAATCGAATGATTAAACTAGCAAAAGAATGTTTACTAGGTGAAGTTCCAAACATGGAAATGGCATTGTGTGAAAATTATCTAGCTGGCAAGGCAACTAAAAAACCTTTCGGTATAGGAACTAGAGCTAAAAATCCATTGGAGTTGGTCCATTATGTTATATGCAGTCCCATGAGTGTGAGGGCTAGGCACAGAGCTTTGTACTTCATTACCTTTACTGATGGCTTTTCACGATATGGTCACGTCTATTTAATATCACATAAGTCCGAAGCATTGGAGTCTTTTAGACAATACATGAATGAGGTAGAGAATCAAATGGAATATAAAATTAAAGTGTTACTTACTGACCGTAAAATTAAATGGAACACAACAAAATGGAGTATTTGAAAGAAGAAATAGAACACTTCTAGATAGGTCGATGATGGCTCAAGCGAACCTACCAATTTCTTATTGGGGTGATGCTTTATTAACAGCAGCCTTCATACTTAATCGTGTACCCTCAAAAGCAGTTACTTCCACACCCAATGAGTTATGGATGAAAGGCAAGCCAGATCTAAGTATCTTAAGACCTTGGGGGGTCGGCTACATACGTTCATGACGATTCCCATAAGTTTGGGAAGTTGGGTCCTAGAGGAAAGAAATGTATCTTTATAAGATACTCAAAAGAATCCAAAGGATACATTTTCATTGGTGAAAACGAAGATGGAACAGTAACTAAAATTGAATCAAAGGATGCCGTATTTTTGGAAAGTAAATTTCTTGGCAGAGGAGAGATAGATAGAACAATATCTCTTTATGAGACACAAGAATAAGGTAGTACAAATTGATCTAATGATCTCCAACGTCTCAATATATCGATCTAAGTGGGAGATTAGAAGGTTCAGAAAGGCCTTTACAAAGGCCGAAACAAGAGAAACGAAAGAGACAAAAGGTTTCTAGAAGGAGTGACAAGGGAAATGTATCCAAGAAGCGCTTCCCAATAGAGGGGGAAACACTCATGGTCACTTCTGATGGAGATGATGATTCATGGGATCTTATTTCCAAGTTCAAGAGGTTTTTTTTTGAGGATTTTTCTTTTTTCTGTCCATATATTTCTTTATTCGTTTTTTTTTTGGATTAGTATATTTTTCTTCTATATATTATTCACGCATATGCCTAGAATTACAATTTTTATGTAGTTAATTTCTTTGAATTTTACTTCTTTTCCTCCCTTGAAATTGCCACTGATAACTCCAAATGAACGTGAGGTGAAATTATAGCAAACACCAAGTTAAAAGAGGAAATGACATCCTCTGAGACTTTAATTTCCTTAAAATTTCAATAAAAACCAAAATTTGTATAGAAAATCAAAATTCACATTAAAAAATTTGAAATCCTGACACGATTTTTTAATAATATAAAAATATTTTGTATAAAAGTACTTTTGCCATAGAAAATTGCTTGATCAATTTTGTGATCTGGTGATGGATATATGGGGTCTGCCAGATATTTACAAAATCTGTAAAAAATTACCCGCCATTTATTGCACATATAAGCCGAATATAATATATATATATATATATTTAACAAAGCATACAACGTTTTTTATGTTTAATTTGCGTCGCCTATCCTACATTTCAGTTGTAAATTAGTTTGATAATGAGTTTTTTTTCAAAGTATAATATAAAATTTAATTTAAATGTATATAATTTAAGCTTCTAAAATCTAAGACAACAAAAGTCACAAAATAATAAATAGACTTTATCTTTTATGCACTTGAAAATAATGACCACGATTTTATGTGTATGAAAGGGGTGATGGCTAACACTACGTATAAATGATGACATAAAATGCTTCAAAAAAATAAATGATGAAATGATTTTTTAAAATAGCACATCTCTTCAATGAGAAAGAAGCATAGCTCTATGTTGATTCATGCGTTAATAAAATGAATGTCTAATCAACAGTTACGTAAACTAATATTTTTATGAATAGTGGCATTTTTTTCAATAGAAGTAGCACTTCCTTCCATTAAGCAGACATCTTTTGGTTTTATATTCTTTGAGAGACGTACCCCAATTTGTAAGAATATGACTATAATATATAAAGGATATACTTTTATATATTTCTCTCTAAAATACTCTCCGAATAATTTATTTATTGGATTATATTGATTGCTTTGTTTACATGTGGGACAATAACTAATTAAGTATGCACTAATCAGAAAATAGTACACTTGTTAATAAAGGATGGAATTGCAACCAACAAACTATTAGTTGAAGCAGTAAGCGGGTTTCCCTTTCCCTTTACAATGAGGGTAAAGCAATTTTGAATATCTGGAAGCATACTTATTAGAAAAGGCGAAAACCCTTAGCATGACTTTAAGAGGATTAATCTCGAGTGGTTTGGGAATACCCTAAATTAAATAAATAAAAACCTCTCGAGATTTCATTTAAATTTTAACATAATCATTTTGAGTGAATCATGATGTGCCATCCATTTGTCCGAGTTTTTATGGCGATGTGATTCATTCATTTATTTTCTTTTGATGCAAACTAGGTATTTAATTAATATTGCATCGAAATTAAATTAAAACGTGCTTTATATCTGAATAATTTAGACCCAATCAAATTAACTTCTGTCAAACCAACTTTATTCGATACAAATTTTTTTTGGTCAAACAATGTTTATCAGCTTAGGCGTCATTGATTGCTACCACTAATTAACTAAATCTTAGTAATAGTCAAGAGAGGTTTGTGTTTTTTATCCAAAAACAAAACAGAGACAGGTTTGTGTTCGAATCATTGAGGCATTGTTTGGTTGGGGGTTTTTGGAAGGGAGGTAGGGTAGGTTAAGATTATGATGGGAATAAGTGTGTTTTGTTGAGCAAAATAAGAGGTGACATGCCAAATTGGGGTATTTTTGGCGGGGTGAGAAACATTACACCACATCCTGACTACATTACCCTTGCCAACTTGTCAATATTCCAAGTTTACCCATTGCCTCCTGCACCTCTGGCTGCTGCTGCCTCTGCCTCATGATGCTGTCTCTATTTTTCTTGCAGTGAAGCAGATGGATCAAATGATGAATATGGAATTGGAGATGACAAAACTTATTCGTGTACGATTATGTAAATCGGCTTTTGATTAAAGGATGATTTTGGACTTCATGAGGCACTATATGATTCACTGATTATCTATCTCTACTCAGCTTGAGGCAAAAGGAGGAAATGTTTTTGGATCCAAATGAGATGGCCTAGAAGGGAACTTCTTCTTGAATGTTCATTTGCGTCTATAATTTCAATTTTTTTTGGTGTTCTGTGACCTGTGCTCCTTAGTTCATCATGATTCATGTAAATTATATGCTGCACCTATAACATTCGAAATGTCTGTCATTGCTCATGTTGATCATGTCAAATG
>JANTPZ010019541.1:0-11239 GCA_025593235.1 Vachellia pachyceras | reverse complement strand
ATGAATTGTGTTGCACAGTAAATGACAATGCCTTTTGTGTTTCAATGCAAAAAGAACTTGACTTAGATAGATATACACGTTAACCCTGCTAGGTGTTTATTATTATGTCTGTGATTGATCTGGTGTAACAATGTGATTGTAAGTTGAATCAGGTGGGGATAATAAAAAAGAAAAGAATTATTTAAAAAAAAAGAACCTACAGCGCCCTTTTATGGGGTAAAGGGCGCCGTAGAGCAGACCTACGGCGCCCTTTATTACAAGAAAGGGCGCCGTAGCTCTAACCTACAGAGCCCTTTCTTGTAATAAAGGGTGACGTAGCTCTCACCTACGTTGCCCTATTTTAAGAGAGGCTTCGTAGGCCAATCCTTACTACGCCCCTCACATTTACGCCCCCCGAAAAAGGGCGCCTATTGGGTTACAAATAGGGCGTAAAAAGTACTTTTTGTAGTAGTGGATGTAAGTTAGAAAGGCCAAATTAGGATAAATTGTTATGTTGATCTTCTCTCTCTATTCTCTCATTGATATTTTTCTAAAGTATGATGAATTTTACTAGTTAGTTAAAGTTACAAAATTTTTTAAACTGAATAATTCACCCCCTATTGGTTATACTTATTCTAACAACTACAACTTAAAAATTACAATCCATTGTGTTCAACAACAAATTGCACAAACTTTGTGAGATTTTGGATGGTTTAAATTTTAAATTATCTAGACAAAAAACAATGAAGTTTTCAGCACACATGTAAAAAATCCAAAATTTTATGAAGGTTAAGGTTCATTCTTGTTTCAGAAGTTTTTTTTTAGAAAAACCGCTCGGAAATTTTAAATCAGAGCAATACCACATCCACTATTAAAATTGTTAATTGGGGCTGGATATTTTTATTGATTGACTATGTTACACACAGTGGGTTCTTGAGTGACAATTCTAGAACAAAATTGGACCTTCACCCATTTTACAATTATCCCTTCATTACAAAAGCATTAAATAATTAAGCAATAAGATATAGACCAAGGTAAATGACCCCTAAGCCTGATAACAAAAACACCTTGCTTTAGTTCACAAAAATTAAACACCTTGCTTTAATAAGCTTATTATTCCAAATCGTTATAGCCAAATGCTATACAAATAAAGAAATGGTTACATGATGAAAGAATGAAAATGTCAAACTATTTGAAGTAAGAAAGCAAGCCATCTAGTATACATATAAAGCTAGAGTGATCCAGATGAGAGTGCCTTGTCTAGGTCGGTAATAAGATCGCTAACATCTTCAATCCCCACAGAAATACGCACAAGATCTTTAGTTAACCCCACACGAATACGCTCTACTTCAGGAACCACGGCATGGGACGTATACCATGGCAAGCAAATTGTGGAACTTACACTCCCTGACAATTACCAACAAGATTCAAAAGGGTAAGTATTTTATAGGCATGCACTACTACAAAGAAAATGTTAATTCTAATACATAATACTTACCAAAACTGACAGACATGCCAAAGTAGTTGGTACTTTCAACAATGTGTTTTGAGAGTGGAAGTGAACCTGTTGTAAAGCTAAGCACAGACCCTGGCCCCTTAGCCTATGAAATAACAATTAACTTGATTAATGAATAAAATAATTTCAAGCATGTATAATAAAAAATAAAAATTAAATTTTTGTACCATCAATAGTACCTGAGAGTTGTGCAAATCATATCCAGGATGACTTGAAAGACCAGGATAGTTTATTTTCTTTACTCGAGGATGGGAGGCAAGAAACTCGGCGACTATTTGTGCATTATTCTGCAAAATATAATATGTTGGCTCTACCTTAGTATCGTTATTTTCATAGAAATAAATAATGACATTGTCATTGACTTAAAGTTGACATAAAATTAATTAGAAGCTCAACTGTTGTAGAGATGCTATCTAATGTTGAAAAGTACAACCAATAAAAATTCATTATTCCATGTAAAACCTCATTCTGTAATTTTAAAATAATCCAACAGGAATATAAGAAAACCATATTATCTCTAGGACAAGACTAGTAGGAGGTCCAAGGAGATTACTGAATAAAAATTGCACAAATAAGTGCAAAAGGATTATTAAAAACAAAAACTTCACATTTTGTTCATAACATTAACAAGTCTCCTAGAAGCTTAATTTATTTTCATTTGTAAATATATATTCTAATAATAAGTGGCTATATAAACAAACTATTTTATCAAATGAAGGGTACAAAAGATGTAAATATTGGAAAGAGAACTATAAATGTTGTGAGTTACCTGTTTCTCCTTAACCCGTAGAGCCATTGTTTTAATTCCTTCCAAGCAAAGCCAGGAGGCAAATGGAGACAAAGCAACACCAGTTGTATTTTTATAAGACTCCAGGCGCTTTGCCAACCTATTCACATTATTAAAGGACCAAAAAAATGTAAAACAAATGGCAGACAAAAAATCAAATAAGTTACAATAAAAAATGAGTCACAACATAGGGAAAAAAACTTAACACAATGAATAAGAGTCCCTACCCTTCATCTCTCGTAGCGAGGCTACCAGCCAGGACACTACTATTTCCAGCAACAAATTTGGTATTTGAATGCATCACAATATCTGAAAAAAAAATAAGATAATAAATGTTACTTAATAGAAATTTCTTTCTGCTTTTTTCCTTTAAAATTCCTTCAATTCTCGCACACAAAGTGAATAGAGAATATTAATGAGAGAGCATTTACAAGAATGCATGTTATTAAGTTATTAGATATAATTATACTTTATTATCTTTGATTGGATACCTGCTCCAAGGTCTAATGGCTGACTTAACACGGGAGACATTGAACTATTGTCCACCAATACAATAGCACCATGTGCATGAGCAATCTCTGATATTCTCTGTAAATCGTAAATCAAGAAAAAATAAATAAATTAGTTGTCTAACATCTAAAATAATTCCATACTGCAAGTACATATATCATACATATTAATACTTTGAGGTTGTGTCCCTGTAAGAATTATATATGCATGTCCCTTTACTTCTTACTTACTTAACCAAAAAGAAAAATTGTCGGCTTTGAATAAGTTAATAACTAGTGATGACAATAATAAAACACTCCCATTCACAAATCTAAGAGAGTAGCTTACTCTGATATCAGATATTTTTAATTGAGGATTGCTAGGACTCTCCAGCCAGATCAACTTTGTCTTAGTTCCCATTGCAGCTTTCACATTTTCTGGATCAGTTGTATCTACTTTTCTGTGTGCATGCAAGCATACAATGTCAACATATTCTAGGAATCGATCCCAACATAATTTGTTTTCATAGTCGATTAATCGATAAGAAAAAAAACTTATATACACACAGCTAAAATATCAAACTTACTTCACTTTAACTCCTCCCTTTCTTGTAATTAGCTCATTCAAGAATTTATATGAACCACCATAGATATCCTCTAAAGCAATTATTTCATCACCTGCATTAACATTATAAAATTAAATGACAATAAAAATCAATCATTTTCGTATATACAATATGCGGTGAAAATTATGAGAAAATATGATCACAAGTGGTCCCTATTTTTCCACAACAAAAATAAAAATATAAAAACTAAATGAAGGTGAGAAAATGCACCTGGATTAACAAGTTCACAAACAGCAGTCAAAGCAGTCATTCCACTCGCAAAGCAGAAGGCTCTATCTGCATTGTCAAGCTTTGCTAGTAACCTTGAAGATACAAATTAAGCCAAGTGAGATACGATGGAAGGAAGAAACTGGAATATATAGACAAGATCAGGAATAGTAAGTAGTCTTCACTTTTCTAATGTATCTCTGGTAGGATTCGTAAGCCTCGAATAGGCATATTCATCAAATTCTGTAGCAGAAGTCTGCGTGTAAAGAAAAATAATAGAACAAGTTGAATATGAAAAGAATTATATCAAAGAACGAACATATTAAATACACAATCACTCAAGATCTCTGAATGTATAGATCAAAATTTCACCATTTTGAAAGTCGCAGTTTGGTAAATTGGTGTAGAGGTTGCTTTATAAGGATCAAAGTCATTATGGTAATTCACCAACACCGTAGACATGCTAGGTTCCCGTGTCTGGTTTTCTGCAAATAAAAGCAAAATCTATAAACATATAAAGCAAAAACCATATACAAACGGTACGATATATAATGAAACACATCACAAACCACTGGTCAAAAGCACGTTAGGGCTCTGTGCAATACTGTCCACCAAAGAAGGTTTGCTCTCAATCAGCTTGTCCGCTCGGATTGAACAATTCACTCTGAGCCCCTTCGCATGGATGGGTCGGATTGACTTGAAATTGATAAACCCCAAGCTCTCCCACCTATTTCCAGCACTTGTACTCTAAAACACAACAAAAAAGAGACGTAAACATATATACATACACATACATATAATATATATGAACTCTTCACAATTCACGTCTACCGCATATTAATCATATGTATGATATATGGTTGTTACCTTAATAGCGGCCGGAGAGACGGAAGGGCTGATGAGAAAATTTGAGGCCAATGCCATGAATGAAGATGAAGAAAGAGTTTTAGTTAGGTTTTGCTTATACTCTGCGAGGCTGTGAAGTCTCAATTTGATTCAGAATGAGAGCCATGCAAGCAGATATATATACATGAACGCACTCTCACCCGCGGTTTACATTATTGATTAAAAAAACGATGATCAAAAGGACAGAGAATGATCACATTTCTCTTCCAAGAGGCGGCTTCAAGGTTGACGGCCGGCACCAGAATCAGTGTTTTGGAATCGTTTTTTACTGACGGTGAATGGCGTACGTTCTTGTCTTTTCCTAATGAAAATATGAAATATCATTCATTCACCTGTAAAAGACTTCTAATAATGATGGCTTTTTTAGACTTTGACGAATTAGATATTTTTATGTCGAAGTCTATGCCTTGACGCTGTCGAAGTATGGACTTTGACGAAGTCGGAGTCTTGGTCTAAAATAGTGTTTTAAAAGGATGCCTAGTCTAAAATAGTGTTTTAAAAGGATGCCGTCAATATACTTTATTTGGAAAATATAGTTTAAAAAAGTCTATCAATTGAAGAAGTGGGCAGCGCAGTCAAAGTCTAAAATTGCGTTTCAAAGAGTGGCGTCCATATTCATTATTTGGAAAATATGGTATAAAAAAGCCCATCAATTGAAGACGTTGGCAGTGATGTGATGTCTCTTTTTTTCTTTTTGCATTCCATTCAAAAATGGAAGTAACTTCAGAATTTTGATTTTTAAGAATATTTTTGTCAATTTAATTGAATATAAATCTAAAAATCGTCAGCAAAAGTGAATTGGTGTTTCTTCTTCTTGTTTTTTTGCATTCCCTTCAAAACATAAATAACTTCATAATTTTGATTTTTGTTTTCGAATATTTTCATTGGGAAAAGGGTCATCATTCTATGCAATTTAGTTGAGTATAAATCTAAAAATCATCAGCAAAAGTTAGTGTAAATTATCTTTGATTTCATGTAAACACAAAAGTTTAGTGTTAAAAATTATTAATGGTTTTTTAAAATAATTATACCTCTATCAATTGTTGACAAGGGGTAATATATGTCAAAGGATAATTATGGAATTATGAAAGTTATTTCAATAAAACATGATTATACTTTGCTACAATTTACATTATTTAATAACTTTTGTATTCTAGATATCTAAATATCAAATATTTGAACCTATGTCATAGACTTTAGTGGAAAGAGTTACATCTATTTAAATATGAGATATAGCGTTGTTGGAAAAAAAGAGATATATAGTTGTGCACGACAATACTCGAATGACTCAATATTATTAGATATTCAATAATTATATAAAAATATCAAACATTTGAAAATAGAGAGAATGTATATTGAAGGGGGTGCACTACCCAATGTATATTTAATAGTATGAGATATTCAATAACCATGTCTATCTTGCTAGAAAAAAAATATTGAGAAATAAAGGAACTCAGTTCAAAAATAATTAACTGCAGATACGGATGGAAGCAGTGACGACGGTGCGGGCCACAAGGGCCGCCATGATTGAAAATGTTGACATGTAGAGGAGGGGCAAATGGATGTAAAAGAAAATTGAGTTAATATCATGTCGTAAAGTTTGCATGAAGTTTGATTTTAGTACTTTAAGTTTTAAATTTATACTTTTGGTCTCTTTAATTTTACAAGGAGTTGGTTGTTTAAGGGTTGTATAAGGTTCAAAATGAAAATTGATTAAAAGTATTGAACTAATAAAATCAAAATTGGTCCAACGTAGATGAACAAAAAAATTTAGGTTTTGTTCTCTATAGTTTTAACAACTTTTAGTTTTGGTATTTACATATGATGACAATAATTAATACAGTTAAATGTTTAAGTCGTTATGAAATTACAAAGATCAAAACTAAAAGTTTGAAACTTGAGAGGTTAAAACAAAAATTCGTGCAAACTTGAGGGAATAAACATTATATTAACTAAATAAAATTTGTACATGATGATATGTATATTTAATGTTATTTTATCAAATATATCATACTTATTATTCCACGAAACAATTGTACCTCCACGGCTTTTTAGACTACAGATTTACTTGTGAAAGCCCAAGCCCCTTGGGCTTGATGACACCTACAACATTGAGAGGTTGTTGTTTTGATTCTTGGGTGAATGTAGGATTGTTTAGTACGGCATTGAATTTTGATGGATTGAAGAATGTGATTGAGATTGGGAATAGGAATGAGACTGGGCTCTTAAATTACATTTGGTATTGGATATTATTTGGAGAGATTACTTAAATTAATTATAAGTCATAATTAGTCATAAATTGTAAAAAGACTATAATGTCTCTTAAAATAAATTAAAAAATATTATAATAAAAGTTATAGCATATTCTCCTCGACAAAGCCTCCATATCTACTTCCGTGACGCTCCCATTGACCTCTCACATAAATTAGAAAAGGGTTATAATTCCCTTTATGAATTATTTGTTCAATTAGTTCAAACTCTCAAAAATCAAATCTCCCGACAGGCTAACAGCTCATAATTTAGTCGGAAATTTGTATTTCTTTGATCAACCCCTACCATTTCTTCAGGAGGTGGTCATTGATCATGGAATGTAGGATCTGTTGTTATTTTCTTATGACATTATTTTGAGTTAATGGATTGTAGTACTGATAAAAGAAGGTGAAGAAAGGCTTAACCACTTCATCTATTTTAGATATGTATATGTCTCATCTATGGACTTAGTTTTCCAAAGAGCGCATGTAATCTAATCCCCCATAATCTACTTTTGTTTTCAGTGTTGTTGCCCCATTTGTATTAAAAAAATAAAAGAAAAGCATAGCACCCACTAACGGGATTGAATTTAGTCCTTTATTTTAGATATGATTAGTTTTGATGATATCAAATATAAATAGGATAAAAGTTTTCATAATGTTCATTGACTAACTATTATACTGGATGTGAATTTCTTATGTAGTTTGATCAAAAAAGGAAGGAAATTGTCAAGTTGAATTATGGCGGATGATCAACAAGAAGAAAATAAATTGAAGAGAGAACATGGAAGATAAAATGGGAACATCAAGATTCAAGTTTTTAGATTTGGAATTGGAGGATGATCTATTTAAATAACTCAAATTGGAGGTTATAATATTTCAAATAGATATCATATCATCATATATTGAGTTACTCTTCATCTAATCTTGATTTATCACTACCACAAAAGGTACTTTTTACGCCCTATTTTTAACCCAATTGGCGCCCTTTTTCAAGGGGGCGCAAATGTGAGGGGCGTAGTATGTAAAGGCCTACGACGCCCTATATTTGAAATGGGGCGCCGTAGGTATATACCCTACGGCGCCCTTTTTTTGAGAAAAAAGGGTGCCGTAAGTATGTACCCTACGGCGCCCTATTTTCTCAAGATCGGGCGTCGTAGCTTATGAATATTTTTTTTAAAAAAAAATCCATACTGCTTCATAGCCATGACCAGACCAGATCTGAGAGAGTGAACCAATGAGAGAACTTGTTGAGTGCAAGATCAGGAAGATACCCATGTCTCGATCTACTAGAAAGGCCAAGCCTTCCGCGAATCCCTCACTGACTTTCTCGACATGATATTTCTTTCCACATTTATATCAAAAATCAAGCAAAACAGTCCATGATATTTCCCAAAGTGTGATTCTATACAATTTTACAAAGCCAGGGAAAAATAATTGAAAATGGACCTAGATTTCTATTTCGAACAGAGAAAGAAACGAATCAATGTAGAGGATTGAGGAAGAAGGAAGAAAGCAACGAGATCGGAATATGAACACGACTCATCATGCTTCTTCTCTGCTCAGCTGCCATAGCAAGCCTAGAAAGATATGACTTTGCGTAAATTCATCGACAAGTTGAAGCACCCTGAAGTGGAGAAAAGATTGTGAAGGAGGTGAGCGAAAAATCCGAAGCTCTTGTCTACGATGGAGTGAAAGATATGACTTACACCCACGCGGCGTTGAGCGAGATCCATTTAGCTATCCAGTGTTTTAGGCAGGATAAAGGATCTGTCTGGGGAAGGAGATGGCATACTTGTAGAAGAAGGAGCAGCAATGCCATCAAGAGAGAGCTGTCGGTTTGAAAAAAAAAGAGAGAAGAGCACTAAATAACACGCACACGATGATTTGAATTTGAAAGGAGGCGCGCAACTATACTACGACACCCTTTTATTCATAAAGGGTGCGATAGGGTGCCCTACGATGCCCTTTTACTCATAAGGGGCGCCGTAGGGGCAACCTACGGCGCCCTTTTCTGAAAAAAGGCACCGTAGGGGCGTCCTACGGCGCCCTTTTCCTCATAATAGGGCGCCATAGATATACTTTCAGCGCCCTATCCTGGTATAGGACGCCTAAAGGTGTCAAAAATTTCAAAAATGCCACCGCTTTTACTTTTTACTCACCTTTTTAAAAAAAGGACGCGAATTACAGTAGTAAAAAGTATATTATGTAGTAGTGTATCCTGAAGACCATATTTGAATACAACATCAAGCACTCGAGAATGATGAGTTTTTAGAGTTTCTTGAAGCAACACATAAAGTCATACTCAAGTACAAACTCAAGTATGGGGATTTTTTGAGTTAATACTTGAGTATGGGAAGTTATAATTGAATATGATGACTTCCTTTGTTCAGCTTTACTTCACTTCTAGCTCGAATGTGTGTTCAATATTTTAGCTATATCTCTCAAACCACATATCTTATTGATATGAAACATGATTCAAATGACACTAGACTCAGAATGCGATTGATATACACTAAGAACAACTTTAAAGAATTTCATATGAAGGAGATATCAATATCTAAACATAATGGTTAGATTTAATGCTTTATCACTAACATTTTCTTACTCTAGCTATTATATCTTTTAGAAAACAAAATATCTTGTATTGATCCTTCTTGCACTTGAACGTAATCTCAAAGATATTTCCAGGAATATACTATATTCAAAGTTTGAAGTTAAATTGACAGCATTAAGACTATCACAAGTTTAAACTTGAGTTAAGGGCTAGAGTGAACCTGAAGTCACGACCTCTAACTTTAAAGTCATGATCTTGGACTCTCTATTACAAATAATGCTCTCTGAATACTTCATGTTACAATCTAGATATGTAAAGTTATGACTTGGTAATTGTAACATCCTAAATTCTTTTTGGGAAGTAACTTGTGATCAAGAGATAAGTATGTTTTATTTTTCTTGTACTTAGGGACCTTTGCCTTGGCCATTTGGTGGATTCATCATGGCAACCTTTGTTATTAATAAGATTTGCTCTTAGGCTCCTTTTGCCATGGCCATCTTGTTGCTTTTCCACGAGGAACCATCGTGATAAGCAGGTTTTACTCTCGAGTTCCCTTCACCATGCCCACCCTTTCTTCAAGCAGCGAAATTGTGTATATGTCTGGCTTTTATGTTGGAAAATGATTATTTTTTATATTGGAAGAGGGGGGATGATGTTAATGGATGAAGACTATTAAAGAGGAAATAAGGGGGCAATATGGGACAAGCTTAGCCCATGGGTTTAGTTAGAGGAAATAAGGCAGAAGAGTTATAAGGGAGAATCAATGTAAGTGATTGTGTTATTATTGATTCAATTGATCTTTATGATCATTGTGGAATATTTACTGTGATGATATTACTAATACTAAATATTTATATTTTGTGAAATTTGAAAAGAGACAAATGTGATCTATTTTAGAAATTGAGTATTACTTGTGAAATTATTTTTATATGCAATTAATTGCTCTATCCTTCATTGGCACTTGCTTGTATGCCTTTTAAGTTAGTTTACTCATTGCTGAGATTTTTGTCTCACCCTGTTGCTTTTACAATTTTTAGGTGATAGCTTCTGTAGGGAATTCGAGGAAGGCTTTAGAGGCTTAAGTTGGGCTATAATTTGTGTACAACCTCCTCCATTTTTGTATTTGTGATGTATTGATGTATACTGCCATTGAGATAGGGCTCATCTTTTTGTTGCATTTAATTAAAATCTTTGAATTGATATTTTTGCTAAGATAATACTAGAAGGCAAGAAGCATATTGTCGTTAGTACGGTAATATTTTGTGGATAAACTAAATCGAATCGAGATGATCTACAAGAATACATTTTATGTTGAACAAGTTGGCATTGGGCCATCAATTTATTTTGGTTTAATGAAATTTAAAAGTTAGTTTATTCAATTTGTTATTAATAGTAAATTTTAAAGTGTTGTTTATTGAGGTACATAACTAATCAAGCAAGGCTGTTGTTACATTTTGGTATAAAAGCCTAAGAGTTATTGCTCAGCCTAATTAGCTAGGGTTTATCAGATTACTCTTCTTCATCAGTTGAAAGAGTTGGTGGTGAATGTAGTGGAATAGAGAATGCAAAAATTCCACGAAGATATGAGGCAAGGACGAAGCTTGGAAGTTGGATGGAAAATGGATATGGTACCCCTAGTATGGGACATTATGATGGTTAAGAGGGAGGAGCTAACGTTCTTTCAATCGTATCCCTCTACCGGTATCCACGCGAACAGTCTCCAACAATAGCAGCGTGCTAGCGCCTACGTTTCTCTCTCTAGGGTTTCGTGGCTCAATAGCGAATTCAAATTCAAAATCGATGCCTCTTCTGTCCACGAGCACTTATATTTATAAAGCTCATGGAGTGCATCATAATTTAAGATTAATAATTTATTAATCTTTAAATTTTTGAATTTGAATTTCAAGATCCAATCTTGCAATTC
>JANTPZ010019539.1:0-11116 GCA_025593235.1 Vachellia pachyceras | reverse complement strand
ATATCAGTGTTGGCAAGACTACTTTTCTTCAGAGAATAGCTAATGAAACTATTGAGTTGCGTGATCTTGTTGAGGTGGTTCCTGAACCCATTGACAAGTGGCAGGATGTTGGACCTGACCACTTCAATATTTTGGATGCTTTCTATGCTGAGCCACAAAGGTATGCATACACCTTTCAGAACTATGTATTTGTAACAAGAGTGATGCAGGAAAGAGAGTCATCTGGTGGAATCAAGCCTCTTCGGTTGATGGAGAGGAGTGTTTTCAGTGACAGGATGGTGAGTAATGTGTCCATTGATGTTTCTGTTTCTTTTATTTCATTTCTTGAAAAAATGGCTTAGTTTGTTTTGTTCGGCTCTTTGAAGTCTTAGACATAGTGATGGCTTGCTTTTCACATATCTTTCCAGAGATAGGCAATATAACTTTAGCCAAAAAACGTTTTTAAAGTTCAAAAGTAATTGCAATTGATACATTTGAAGCTTTGCAGTTCTTTACTTTTTCCTGCGTGGCACAATTCATAAGGGAAGAAAATCCTGTTTTGAGAGTTTAAGGGCTGATGCGTTGTCTCACTTTCCATAAAGGTATTTGTGCGATCTGTTCATGAGGCCAATTGGATGAATGAGATGGAGATCAATATTTATGACTCTTGGTTTGATCCTGTCGTGTCTTGCTTGCCTGGACTTATCCCCGATGGTTTTATCTATCTTAGAGCAAGTCCTGATACTTGCCATAAGAGGATGAAACTACGAAAGAGAGCAGAGGAAGGTGGAGTCACCTTGGATTATCTTCATAGTCTCCATGAAAAGCATGAAAGCTGGTTATTTCCATCCCAAAGTGGTAATCACGGAGTACTATCAATCAGTAAGCTGCCCTTGCACATTGATAACTCCTTACATCCGGATATACGGGACCGTGTATTTTATCTTGAGGGTGATCATATGCATTCAAGCATTCAGAAGGTACTGTATTTGGTGATACATATGTGAAATATTTGGTGTTATTTTAATTTTAATAGCCAAGCTTAATAATCATTTTGATTTAACCAGGTACCTGCACTGGTCTTGGACTGTGAGCCCAATATTGATTTCATCAAAGATATTGAAGCGAAGAGAGAGTAAGATAATTATCTATACTCGGAATGTGGCTATGTTTCTATATAAATGGACTAAATGATTTTTCCGTCTATGGTGGTTGTCCCCCCCCCCCTCCTTTGTTGCTTGACTATAATTAACTGAGGGGATGTAGGTTAAGCTCATTAACTGCCAAGTGGTCTGTTCAATTTTTAATGTGAAATGGTTGGAACTTGTAATTGATGAAAAGGAGAGATGTTTTCCTGTTATTTTTGGTTATGGGGGATGATTGTGAGGGGAAATTATGTTTCAAGCGTGAAGTGCTGAAACTTTTTCAGGTCTATCCAGTTTTCTGTTTGGTTTCTTTACCCATTTTCTTTGCTATGTTTATCTAACTAATAAAGTTCCTGGAATCTTTGTTTTACCTTCTTTGAATTCTACAATTGGCAACACATGCTTTCAAGGGACGTATCCCTGTCCTCAGTATATTCCGGAAAGCATAAGCACGGGGAGCGTGGGAAAGATATGGCTTTTGGTCAAAACTTCTTATAGTTTTGTTTGTCTGTTTGTTTTTCTTGCTTTTGTGGTGTTTTAGAAGACCGTGAAGATGTGGGTGGATGCTAGAGTGGCTTTGAGAGATTTCTAGTGTTGAACAGCTAGAATGTGCACATATGATTTCTGGAGTATTTGCTTGGTTTATACGAAGATGCCACATTTATACGGCATGTCCTAATGCATTTTAATTTGTTATTTTGTTGAAGATACGCCCGCCAAGTTGCTGAGTTCTTTGAATTTGTGAAGAAAAGAAAAGAGAATACACCCAAGGAATCTGGTGAAGGCAGCAGAAGGAGCCAGCCACAGATGCTGCTACCCCAAAGTGGCGGCTTGTGGGTGCCAGACGGAAAGCATTTTCCACCTTCGGCGCTCAACTCTCTGGAATTCAGACGAGCCATGTCATCCTTCATTTCTAGCTAGTGTGGTTTACCGAACTCTGATGACTGTTTTCTACCCTGGTTACAGATTTTAGATCTACTGATGACCCTTAGCTGACCTGTTTGTTTTTCTTGCATGTAAAGATGTTGCGACCTTGACTGGTATAGAGATAGTTGTTTTTTTCCCCGGTTGTAATGCTCTGCTGTATTGCTCCGTCGTGTAGGCTTGTGTTTCTTTGACTGGAAATCTGGTATTGGCTATATTTCTGATAGGAAATTTGGTGTCTTGACCATATTATCCTGAACTTATGTCTATCAATGAAACAAAAGGCCTCGTCCCAAACAGTTTATATGCCTTATATATTAGTAAATGCATAATATATAGTTGGAGCAGTATATAAATACAAGAGCAAGATAAGTGACTTTATAAGAATTCATTTTGTTATCCGTTTTGAGAGAATTGAGAGAATTCTGGTGTTAGTGCTAGGGTGCCAAAACAGTGGTTGACTCCTTCAAGAGTAGGAAGACATGCTAGAAAACAATTATGAAGTAATATGTATGTTTGAGAAGAACTTCTTAATAACGGTACACGCAAGTTAAGACAAAATCATATCGAAATCCGTAAAAACTATTTTGAAATCTGTACATTCTTCTTGGATTTTGTAAATTCTTTTCGGAATCCGTAAAATCCTTTCTTCCAACGGATTCCCAAACACACCTCATAACTACATTAGCTATCATTTTGTTACTGTTTTTTATACAAATTATTATTTTTTTCATTTTCTATTAGTTTCTAGGATATTTTGTGTAGCGGTTGAGAATTAAGTGGGACACTCCTGCCGCACATTAGCTCATCTAGCCATTTACCCAGCTTTGATTTTGCTATAACCCCTTTTTCTGGTCAAAGCCCACAGCATGAAACATGGGAATATGCAAAAGGCAAAACAGGTGGCCACGGATGCCAAGGGGACAAGAACTTTATTAGATCCCTAGTTGACCGTGGTCCTTCTCACCTATTATTAATTCTGTTTTTAATATAAGAGTTTACTCTTTTTTTTTTTAAAGAAATTGAAGAAACAAATTAACCAATCTATTTATCATTTTTTTAAATTAATTTATCTAATCTATAAACTAATATATAATCTAAACATAAATATAAATATTTCAGAATGTATATTGTAATAAAATGATTTATTTATTTTTGTTTATATAAGGAATGAAGATATTATTTTGGAGATGGAGGTTAATTTTTAGAGTCTGTTGTAGGTAGTAGGGATGTCTATTGTAAAAGCTACTTTTTGGGCTATGTATATACCGGGGTTGTATGAGGTATCGGAGGCCATATTTTGAGAGGCATTAAGGGGAGGGTACTGGTTCTCTATTTGAACCATATCCTCAATGAGAGGCTGAGAGAATTTATCTCCAGGGTCTGTAACTCCTCTTGTCAACAGAAGAGGCTTTGAAGTAATATCAGTATTATTCCAGATTATGAATTCAGCATCTATTTTAATTATGTTACCTCTGTAATGTGCTAGTATAAATAGGCTGTGGCCATATGAATAGAGCACGCCAATTCAGAGACTAATCCTTGTATTGGGGGATTCTCCTTGAGTTTATTACAGGTCCAAGTAAGCCACTATTAGGTGGAAGAATAGGACGTCAGTAATGTTTATTTAATTGTTTTTTCTAATATTTGTTTTGTTATCTTAATAAACGGACCTATATGTTAGTTGAAGTCCTATGATTCGGTCCTCCGTTGTTTAGAGTCTTTCCCTGATTATGTAGGGATATTTCATTGCTTTCATGATTAATCCCCTGCACTTTAGTTCTATAAATATGCAGCTCACTTTTTAGCTCATATATATTATTCAATAAACTTCTAGATTATTTTCTCGTAGATTCTCCTTGGCCTCTAAATAGCGATTACTGTGAGAGCCGCGTTCTGATCAAGATGGTGACTACACGTTTCGCCACCAACCAAGAACTAGAAGTTAAACCCTTGGGTAATGGCCCCTTGGCAGCCATAGCTTCTAGACATGAAGCTCTGGATGCTAAGACCAAGAAAGTTGCATCCCTAGAGCACCTTTCGCCATAGAAAATCCGTGACAAAAGGGAAAGGCAAGGTGCGTCGCTAGACTGATGACAATGATGATTACTATGAGACATAGCTATGAGGATTGGAACAAGCAAACACAGATTGAGTTCCCAAGTTCAATGGAGGTGACCCAAGAGGTTGGATTCTCAAAGTTGAGGAATATTTTCGTTACTATGAGACTTTAGAGGACACGAAAGATAACGTGACTTGTATGTAGCTAGAGGGTGGCTCGTTAGACTTGTTCACTTGGGTCAGTTAGGAGAGGACGATGTTATACTAGGATGAGCTTTTGAAGATTTTGTGGGAGCACTACGAACCACCAGAGTACAAGAACGCCAATGAATATTTGTGCAACATTAAACAAATTGGGAACAGTGCAAGAATATCTCTAGAAGTTTGCACGGAGGGCAGCCAGAGCTATCAATTGGTCGGAGCACTATTTGCTCAGCGTGTTCCTCACCGGTCTCAAGAATGAACTTGTCCAAAGTGCGCATCCATAAGCCTCGCACGGTGTACAAAGCAGCCAACCTTGCCTTAGAGTTCAAAAAGAAGCTTCTATTCTCACATGCCCAAAACCCGACTGCACCTCATTCCTGAATTGACCTAAACCATCTATAGCTAAAATAAGGTCGTACATGATAATCGAGTGCATCCAGTAGCAAACTCTCAAGATAGAAACCCAAACACCATAGTGTCTTCATCTGCGAACTCTGCTTCTTCCTCGTCTTCAATCACTCCAAGGTCAAGCATGGAGGCCACATTGAAGCTGCAACATCAAGACAAAGGGATGTGCTTTTACTGTGGGGAACCCTTCCGACCCTATCATCACTGCAGCTCTCCCACCTTCGCAGTCATGGAGTTCGATGATGAAGGTAACACATTGATTGATTCCCTTGAACTTGTGGAGGAAGCGACTGAGGAAGACCTTCTAGAAGAAGCGACGATATCCTTTAATGCTATTTTGGGTCGACCCACTACAACCACTATGAAGCTTCCTGGAACCCTAAATCCCACGAGGTCGTGCTACTTGTAGATAGTAGATCGACACATAATTTGATCTCAGATTCCTTCATGAGTGAACTAAAATTTCCCACCTCCTCTGTCCCAACATTCCGTGTTCAGATTGGGAATGATAGTGTCCTCCGTTGCAGTCGTTTATGCGATGAGGTGGAAGTTAACCTCCTATGTTTGACTCTTAAACAAGAAGTTTATCCTTTTTCGTTGGTGGGTACAAACATGGTTCTCGGTGTTAAGTGGTTGGTGTAACATACCGAAATTCAAACTCAAGGATTATGGTTAATTAAGTGTAATAAAGGCTAATATGACTGGAGTTGATCTAAGGATAAAGGTCTAATCTTTAATTAAGAAGGGTGTTGAGAGTTCTAGTGATGTTTTTATGGCTAAGTGTTAGGAGTGGCTTTTTGGAGCCATTTGCTGCAATGAAGAAGTGTATTCACCTTGGCAAATGGGGGCTTTCAGGGTGAACGATTCTTTGTGTCGTTCATTGCAACTATGAAGCATAGGCAAATAGAATATGCTCTCTGTGTTGTTCACCACATTGAAGAGTGATCTCCACCACAACAAATGATATAAAGTGGAGGGTGTTCTCTCTGTCGTTTATTCATCGTGGCCAATAGTCTTTGTCTATTAATATACTGCTCATGACAACATTTGGAAAATCGAGAGTTTTGAGTTTGGGGTTGACTTCTCTATTAGGTTCTATCATTTTAGAGCTAGGGAAGGCTTGTGAAGGCAAAGAACACTTGGTTAAGTGTTTCTAATCCTCTTATACCCTTCTTTTCTTAAATTATCATGATTTTCAGAAGTTTAAATGTATTATATGGCTTAGACAAGATATTTAATTATTTTAGCTTTGTTGTATTTGGAGTTACAAGCAATTTTGAGTTAGGGTTTGACAAATTTCTATTAATGGGGTGTTTGTAAATGAGCTTTAATTAATGGTGAAGTTATGTTAATATGAGTAAGATTTGAGGTTTAATTGGTTTAGAATCTTAAATTGGCTTGAAAATCTAAAATGAATATTTTGAGGTTTGGAGCATTAGTTTTGAGATTGAGTTATGTGATTAATGAGATTAAGGGAGTGTCTTAATGCCTCTATTTGTTTGCTTAGCCACTTGATTAGTTGTTAGAATAATATTTGGTTATAATTTTGTATTGATGCTAGATTAATTTGAGCTTGTGGTTGGAGCTCCTAGCTTTGGTTGTTGTGATTGTGCATTGCTTGGCATAAGGTAATTAGTTTCTACTCTTTTATGTGTGCTTGTGACATATTAAAGATGGTATGGATTCCTTGTGATAAAAAGGGGATAACTTTTCTGATTTAGCTTTGTTTTATTACTAGTAAAAAGGCTTTTATGAACTTATGAACATTTTCCAAAATAGTCTTGAGTTTTCTCATGATATCTTAATTTGGGAAAATTTTATTGTGGTATAGATGTGATTTACCTATAGGTTGTGAATTATGTTTTACATGTTAAAAAGAGCTAAAGCATTGGGTCCGTTTGGCAAAGCGGTGGAGAAGTACTTATGGGCTTATTCACACAAGCCGAGACAAATATGTGAAGGAGATTGTCTCGTTTTGCAGAAAAACACTGTTGAACGTGCTTTTGGGGTGTTTGACCGCTTTGCCAAACACCCCAATATCGTAATATGGAGAGGCATATGTTGTTTTGGTGGGAGAGTCACACAGGGAGTATAAAGGGGTGAATTTAATGCATGCATTTATGGAACAATAAGGATAGAGTACATCCAACTATACACTGAAGGGCCCTTGGCTTGCTCATGACAAGGCCCCTGTGGTAAAAGAAGAGTGTTAATATTCATGTTTTGATTATAACAAATGTGTTCAAGTTTTCCAAGAATTGAATTACGTTCATACAAGCTTATTCTGTTTTTGAAAAATGAAACTTATGTTCACTCAAGTCATGGTTGATCACTCGAGTGATTAAGGTTTTGCATGGTTTAACTCAACATTTTTAGTCAAAAAACAGTTTGAAAATAAAGTGTGACTCAAGTCACAGAAGTTTTTATACTTTAACTTTCATGGTTGCCCGAGTCAAGTCACAAGTTATTCTTCAATTCACTTGAGTCAATGTTGTGTAACTCTCATCATGTCAAAAATATAGTTTTGTACTTTAACTTTCGTGGTCACTTGAGTTAACCCAAAAGTTTTGAAGCAAATCGCTTGAGTCAAAATTGTGTCACTCAAGCCATGGCAAAAATCAGATTTTATATCGTAACTTTCAAAGTTACAAGTCAATTTGAAAGTTGAAAGGATCCTTCACTTGAGTCTCTACTTTGTTACTCAAGTCATGACCCAAGTTAGAACTTGAAAAAGTGCTATCACTCGAGTCATGAAGTATTTTTGTACCAACTTTCACATTCACTCGAGTTATGCATCGATTGAATTAGTTTTGAACCTTAACTTTTAGAATTAGTCGAGTCATCCTAAAAGTCATCTTTTGAAAACTTGATTTTCAATACTCAACACTGAGTTAGTGCTTCATCACTCAAGTTACAAGTCTCAAGCTTAAGAAAAACGCATAACTTTCACTTTAACTTGAGTCAATCTCAAAGTGATTTAATTGTCACTTGAGTCATTTAATTGTCACTTGAGTTAAAGTGTTTATTATTTCAGATTACCTTTAAAATAACACATAACTTTCACTCTAATTTGCAAACTGTAACACTCCTAATTTTCCCTCATAAGCTTCATAATAGAGCACTAATGAACCACTCTTGGGCCCTAGATAATTCAAATTGACCAAAGGAGTAAGGTTGAAAATTTTCAAAAATGAGTTACTATTCATTTAGTCAATTTCCATATTTCTGGCCCAATTTTGAAAAATCATAACTAATTCTAGAAAAATTAAAATTGAGTGGTTCCAATTTCTATTTTAAACTTATAAGTTATCTATAAGGGAAAAATACTTACTCGTTCCAACACTTGCCCAATTGATATAGTTAATTCCTTAAAAAATGTACTGTTCATTTGGTAACTTTTCATTTTTCCAGATTTATCATTGAACTTTGGAACACCATAACTCTTTGTAAAAATGTCCAAATCCAGTAATCTTAGACTCATTTTAAAGCTCAATAAGTGAACTATTTAACTGGAAAGTTTCATCTCATTTGGAGTTCGTTTGCTATTTTTCATCATCAACTCAAAAACTGGGTAGATTTGAGGGTTTTGGAACCCTTTACTTGAAAACTTGGCATTTCTTAAAAATTTACCAAAGCTTCCTTTTTGCCAAAACCAAACCTCTTGCAATGCATGTTTACTTTCTTTAATATATTAGCATATATTTATGAATGCATTGACATATATTAACTTACTTATCAAGTAGAGGTTTATAATTACATAACTACATCAACTTGCAAATAAAGTTACAACCATATCACATAAAATCCACAAGCAAGAACTGTTGGGATTAGAACGTACACGCAGTGGAATTTATAATTTTATAATCCCAAATACGGATCTGTCAAAAGCGTTTAGATCGAGGAGATAAAGCCGTACCTTTTGCGTTTCGAGTTCGTCCCTTCCTTGCGTTTGGATCTCCTCAGGTTCTAGAACCTTCCGCATTCTTGCTTTCGATCACGAGGAGTCGACGTTTCTTTGATCGCCTCCCTCTACCGGTATCCACACGAACAGTCTCTAACAATAGCAGCGTGCTATTGCCTCTTCGTTTCACTCTCTCTCTAAGGTTTTGTGGCTCAAGAGCGAATTCAAATTCATAATCAAGATTAATCTTTTATTTATAGAGCTCATGGAGTGCATCATAATCCAAGATTAATCCTTTATTAATCTCGAAAAATCCGAATTTGAATTTCAAAAAGATATTCAAGATCAATCTTATTAATCTTGAAATTTGAAATCCAAATGATATCTCAGATTAATCTTTATTAAACTTGAAATTCGAATTTCAAAAAGATATTCAAAATTAATCATTATTAATCTTTACATTTGAATTTTAAAGATATTCAAGATTAATCATTATTAATCTTTAAATTCGAATTTTAAAGATATTCAAGATTAATCATTATTAATCTTGAAATTCGAATTTCAAATATAGCCTTTATCATCACCCGGTCAAAGGTGACTTTTGACTAGGTTAAAGCTTAGTGACTTTTATGCAAGAATCCATGATGATCTCAGGTCAAAGGGCATTGTGACTCATATCTCCATACCTCATCAAAGTCATACTGTTCTTACCTTATCTACCCTCCACATAGACAACCAACCAGGGACATTTATGACAATATTCATAATTCATCTATGGATACAATTATCATAACAAAGATGCAAAACTATGATAATTAATGGAGAAAATATATTAAAATAAATAATTTTTGAAATACAATGATTGCCCCTAGGGCAAATTTCCAACAAGAACATCACATTTTGCCATCTTCAAGCATAATTAACTTTTCCCTTACCCTTGTTTGTGCTTGCACCCAACATGGTTAGTTGGGGGATAATGAGATTTTGGAAAATCCCAATAGCAAAACTTACTAACACACTTTGCAAAATAGCATGACAACTTTCAATATAAGTGTCAATTCTTAAAAGTGTGCAACATGTAACAATTAAATGCATATGGCCATAGCATACAAAAGCACGTATTCACACTTTTATCATCATAAATTTCAATACAAGCCATGCATAATTCAACACATTTTTTCAAAGCAATTTAACTTGATGTTAAAGGGTTTTGCTACCTTGTCATTTTAGCTTTTAGCTTTTCTTGGGCTTTAAAGCTCTCTTGGTAAACTTTCCCAATAGGCTCCTTGTTTCCTCAACTTCCTAAACATCACATAATAATATATTCATGAATTTCCAGCCATCAACCATACAAGAAAATTACAAAAACGCAATATTTCATTTATTGCTCTTTCAAGACCCTTAAAACTTTGAAACTTGTTCTTATGATTTAAAATGCTTCCCAAATCCATTTCTCAATTTTACCCTACACAAATTTTCCTTCTAAAGCCATTGGAAGCATCAAAATCATCAAAATCCCACTTCCTCTATTTCTTTTGAATCAGCCAAAAAAACAGAACAAAGAGGGAAGTTTAGATTTTCAATTTTTTTCTCATGTATTCTTGCATTTTCCTACTGCCAAAACCATCATTCATGCATTAAATAACTCAAACACAACTCTCCCCCAACAATATACACAAGGACAACACCTCCCCATAAACTTTGGGTTTCCAAAAATTCAACCAACAACCAAACCAAGCATATATATACATCAAAAGACTCCTTAACACTCAATGAGTGTTTTGCAACCTTTGGTTTCCTCTAAATCCCTCTCTTTTTCATTTGGAACTCAAGAGCCCTAACTTTTCATTCTCACAAAAGAGAGGATTAATCAAGAATAAAAACTGATATAGTTGTAGAGGAGGTTGCAATAGGTTGGTTTGGTTGATTGGAAACCTTACCTTGTATGTGAGCTCTTCTTCTTCTTGGGAGCTTGATAATGGTTAAAATTTCCAGCACTTGGGAGGGAGAGAATGGCGGTCAAGAATGGAGGGAATGGAGGAAGTTTTGTATTTAATAAATCTTGTCATAAAACTTGAATGGTTGAGATCAAAACTTGATTAGCAAGTTTGATCTAATGGCTACCATTTGTCCACCTTTCCACCACTTGCTTGAATCCTATTGGTTGTCATAAAGTAGCATTAATTAGGGGTAATTGGCTCCTAGAAATTTAGTTAGGCTAACTAAACAGATTACTATCCATTTTCTTATTCCGGTTACAAGTTACCATGGTTAAAATAACTTAACCCCGGTAATTCTTTTTCTAGTATTCTGGAGATGTTTTCTTCCTCATTTCATCTCCCAATATCCCTGGCTTAGGTGGTGAAATTTTGATCCCCAAAATTCCCTTGAACTGCTCAGAATTCAACAAGGTTTCTTACCCATGATAAAACCTCGAAAAACGTGCAACCGATAAGCAATTTAGCTTTAGGGCATTAAAAATTTCTATAATTTC
>JANTPZ010019536.1:0-11720 GCA_025593235.1 Vachellia pachyceras | reverse complement strand
CACATATACACCCCCCAAGAAAGGGCGCCTATTGGTTTAAAAATAGGGCGTAAAAGGTACTTTTTGTAGTAGTGATGAGACAATGACTTTTTTGTTTCGCTGTGAAAGGACTTGGCTTAGATAGATATATCCGTCTAACTCTTGATGAATTTTGTGTCTCCACCACAATGACTTTTTCTTTTAACTTTGATATGTGTTTATTATGTCTGGACTTGATCTGGTGTACAAAATGGAATTGTAAACTGAATCAGATGTAATAAAGGAGTTAAATAAAATTGAACTGAACTATTTTTTTAAAAAATATTAATATCCGCCCTACATTTGAATATAGGGCGCCGTAGGTTATACCTACAACGCCTTTCATGATATAGGGCGCTGTAAGCCCTAACTTTATACTCCCATCACATACACGCCCCCTGAGAAATGGCGCCAATTGGATTAAAAATATGGCGTAAAAAGTACCTTCTGTAGTAGTGCAATATGTCTAATAAGCATTATGGTTTTTAGTCGAATAATCAACTGTTCATTGGTTATCTTAATAGTATTTCTCCCTCCAACTCTTTTAGCTAGGTTTCTAAGGAAACAAATTTGGTTAATGATAGGCTATCCAAAGCTTCCACAAAGGGGTCATATCTGAGTAGCTGGATTTGGAGACCACTGTATCAGCTTTAAATTCCTATCAGAAGATGATGATGATGATGATTGAAAGTATTTCGAATTAGATATTGGATGATTTAGTTGTTTCATGAGCTTTTGTTTTTATTCGGACAAAATTTTGGTTTTGAGTCTAGTAATATAAATGTACATTTATAGAAGGTTTAAACTCACAACATTACATTATATTCAAGAAAGTCATGAAACTACCAAATGTTGTGAGTTTGAACCTTCTATAAATTTAAAGGGTTGGGAGGTTAGAGTGTATCACCTCTTTTTTTATTGATATCTCACAACGTAATAAATCAATGTTTGAATTACAGCTAAGAAATGTATCCATGTTTAGAAAAATGGTCAATCTTATTGATGATACATATGCATCCAATATAAATATATATACATGTGCTTAGAAAAATTGTTGATTGAACAGTTGATCAATCTTATTTATGATTGCTATCACCAGAAAATATCCCCTTTTATTAAATGAAATAATACGTTAATGTGCTACTTCTCTTTAATTACTGCCTTCAGAATATATTACTAATATGTTTTGGCCAAGATAATAAAAAATAAATCATGTTTTCAATGAGTAAAATTTCGAATCGGACCCTTTTAAACTGATTTGGAGTTTTACAATCTTGCAAAGTTATATAATTGCCTCCCTTTTCAAAAAATCCTTTACCCTATTGTTGGCCATCGATCATTGAAGCTCCGGTGGCCAAATATATTTAGTTTCAGTATTTACCACTTTAGTTTCATTATTGACTATTTTTTATTTCTGAAATTCATTAAAAAAAGATATTTGGCTCTGGGCACTACGTGCCAGCAGGGGGAAGGATTTTATTTAAAAAAACAAAAGTGATGGCAATTATGGTATTTTATGTGATTTCAAAATGTAAAATTAGTGTAGAGGGTCTGATTTGGGTTGTACTCTCTTGGGTTTCGGTGGCTCACTCAATCAAATTCAAAATTCATACTTTCCATTGCTCATGAGTCCTCATATTTATAGAACTCATTGAATGGATTATAATTGAAGATTAATTTTTTAGTAATATTGAAAATTCAAATTTGATAAAGATATAAAGATTTTCAAGATTAATCTTTTATTAATATTAAAAATTCCAATCTCAAAAGATATTCAAGATTAATCTTAATTAATTTTGAAATTTGAAGTTCAAAAGATATCCAAGATTAATCTTTATTAATCTTGATATTCAAATTATGAAATTCGAATTCTAAAATTCAAATTTGGATTAATATTAATTTAGTCATATCATAACTATTTAATTAGTCCAAATAATGAGTCAACGAGCTTTTTTCTTAATTTATCTTTATAAATTAAATCAAGTTAGTTAATTAATTTATCAAATAAATTAAATATTAAAACTAACATACATTAACATTATTTATATAATATTAATTTAATTTTGAATTTATATATATAATGTATATATATATATATATCGAAAAACCCTAGAATCAAAATACGTGTTAGGCTTGTTGAAACAACCTCAACCATAAACCTCAAAATAAAATCCCCATCTCAATCAATTAAGAAAATAAATTTAATAATCTACCGTCTCAACTCAGAGATGGCTCAATGTCATTCAAACATCAACTGTATTATCCATAAATAGAACATTCCACATAGAAAATAATCGCTGAATCAACCGAAATTTCTCTCTCTCTCTCTCTATATTTTTTATTTTTCTCTCACCTATCTCAGCTATTTTTGTTTTATCAAGTTTTCAAGACAAGGTTGTACCCACATAAATACAAGTGGAGCGTTCTGATTGGGGAGTGTTAAGATGGCATGGTGCATCCTGGAATTTCTCATGATATAAGAGCATGTTTTGTTCAACCCCATTACACATATACAATGGTGATCTTACCTTCTTTTAGTTTGAAAAGAAAAATCCTTATTTTTTATAACTTAATTTACTAATGTGAAAACTAATATATAATTTGATATATGTGTATTTTAGGAAAAAAAGTCAAATCACATTTATAATCAATTATTTTTATTTTTTTAATCTATTCAAACTCGTTAAATAACTCTTATATTAAAAGATATGAAAGTTACTATAAATATATTAAATAAGTGGATGTCCATTGACTCTTAACCTTCTGCATTATAAATGCTGTACATAAATTGTTACTGAGAAACTAAAGAGTTGAGTCACAATTAATATCTGTATTAATTGCACTATTAATTGTTGTGACCCTTGGAGGTCATTCTTAGAGCCTATAAATAGGGCCTTGTACTTGATAAATGGAATAGAGAAAACTGAATGAGCATTGCTCTCCTATCTTCTCTTCTCTTATCTCTTATCTTGAAAGTTTTTACTTTTATAACACGTTAGCAGCATGAATGTTCTGACAAAGGTATACTTCCCCCATAGTTACCTTAATGATTTCATCTACTTTTTTTATTGTACCTTTATTTAATATTGATCTATCTGGGATAATCGTAGCCACTATATGAAATTAAAGTGAATCTTTTACAGATTGTTTTAAACATCGGGTTCCATGGCTTAGATTGGAGATTATTATTGTTTTTCTTATTATAATATCATTTACAAGTTCTTATATATATGCCTAGATGCCTTGCATCTATATGATTTTATATTCTATATGATGACCAGAAGTCATATTTCTCTTAATATGGCTAGAATTCATATTCATTTAATTTTTCATATTTCCTTTAATATGACTGATTAACCTTGTCATTAGGCATCAAAACTACTAGAATATACTCTTATAGTGCAGTGACTTGATCCTAGGTGTCTCTCTCTTTGTTTCTTGGCTATTCATATGTTGAGTTGGGTTTAAATCATGCAAGTTATTCTTTCGGCTCCAAATCTGAGTATGTTTGTACCTAACTAAATGAATATAAGATAGGGATTTTGTTCAGTTTGTGTTTATTTCAAGCTTGTCCACCTGGAAGATTTAACCTCCTTCACTACCCTTCACATATCAATACCACTCTTCGCATGAGGATTCCTTCCTGCTTGAAGGAATAAAACGTTAAACAAGAGCGTATATGAATTCATGAGTCCAATGGGTAGATGCAGTTAGGTAGTTGAGGACCCTCAACAATTAATGAATAATTCAGATTGCCTAGCTAAAATTCATATCCACTAGATAGAAAAGAGAGATTCAGCAATCAAGAAAATGTGTTATCTAGCCCAAAGCAATAATGTTTCATCTTATGCATTAATGAACATGTGTCTGCCAATACACCGATTAGTTGACAAAACAGATTTGATTTCACAATCAGGGATGCATTTTCTAATGATTTTATCATTACACAATCTTTATAAATGGGGATTATCCCAAATGTAATATTGGGATTCCCTCTTTAGCTTTTGTACCTGAAATCTATTCAAGGAAGGTGATACAACCTAAGCCACTAAAAAGTTAACAATGTGGGTAAACCATGGATCCTTGATAGTTATAGCAAGAAATACAGCATTTGGAAAAGAATCACATACCAGGTCCGCTTCATTACTCCCTTTACATGGTTTGGCAATCTGCTAAGGTGGTTAGCAACTAAATTCTCAGCCCCAGATCTATCCCTTACCTCCACATGAAATTCTTGAAAAAGCAGTATTCATCTTAGTAATCTGGGCTTTGTTTGAGGTTTGCTAAATAAAAACTTCACAGCGGCGTGGTCAATGAAAATGGTGATTTTTTAATGTAGGAAATACTACCTAAATTTTCCCAAACCGAAAACTATTGCATAGACTTCTTTTTCTGTGGTAGTACAATTGATTTAGAGATCTTGCCAACGTTTTGTCCTAATATAACCCCTACTGCAGCATTTGATGCATCACACGACAACTCAAAATCTAAGTCCCAATTAGGTGATGTCAAAATTGGTAGAGCAATTAACTTGGTTTTCAGTTCATTAAAGGCATTTTTGCAATGATTATCAAATATGAACTCAGAATCTTTATGCAGTAACTGAGACAGTGGTGTAGCAATTTGACTAAAATTCTTAATGAACCTCCTATAAAAACCAGTATGGCCTAAGAATGATCTCAATTCCTTCACATTAATAGGGTAAGTTAGAGAAGATATTACCTCAATTTTGGCCTTGTCAACCTCAATTCCTTCTCTAGAGACCAAGTGTCCAAGAACAATTCCTTTGTCCACCATGAAGTGGTACTTTTCAAAATTAAGGACCAAGTTCTTCTCTATACACTTAGCTAATGCTTTCTCAAGGGTCTTTAAACATTCCTCAAAGATGTCCCCATACAAGGTAAAATCATCCATGAATACTTAAATGCCTTACTCCAACAGCTCACTGAAGATTGACTTCATGCATCTTTGAAAAGTTCCAGGAGCATTACACAAACCAAAGGGCATTCTTCTATATGTAAAAGTTCTAAAGGGGCATGTGAATGTTGTCTTTTCCTGATCTTCAGGGGCAATTGGAACATGGAAATAACTTGAAAATCCATGTAGAAAGCAATAATGAGATTTACATGCTAATCTTTCCAACATTTGATCTATAAAAGGCAGTGGGAAATGATCTTTTCTTGTTGCTTCATTAAGTTTCCTGTAGTTAATACATACCCTCCATGACTTTTGAACTCTTGTGGATATTAATTCATCCTTATCATTCTTGACTACTGTTATTCCACTCTTTTTAGGGACTACATGAACTGGACTCACCGATTCACTGTCACTAATAGGATATATTATGCAAGCATTGAGCAATTTATTGACCTCTTTCTTTGCTACATCCAAGATTAATGGATTTAATCTCCTTTGAGGTTGTCTTACTGGTTTAGCATTTTCATTCAACAAAATCTTATGTGTGCAGACCAATGGATTTATACCAGGTATATCCCTAAAGTCCAACCTATAACCTTTTTATACTGCTTTAGTACAGTAAGCAATTTCTGCTCTTGAGCTTTATTTAATGAACTTGATATGACAACAGGCAGTTTTTTATTCTCTTCAAGATATGCATACTTTATATTAGTAGGCAAAGGCTTCAAATCAAGTTCTGGTGGTATATTGATTGAGGGAGTCAACTTATTCAAGTCAGTAGGATTAGGAAACTTCCTTGATACTTCAATATTCATGATTGTTTTCCATTGTTTTCTACTGTGATCATGACTTGAGTTTGATGCGATGGTTAGTTCCTTCCTCAGTTTGATCATTTGTTCCCTATGTGCAATTGGTTCCTTCAATTTTTGGAGTTAATGAGCGGCTGGTATACTACACACTGATTGTGTAAGATTTCCTCCAGTAGGCATGCAAATTCTATTTGATTCATCTCCTTATAATTGCTCGATGTTACTCATGTAGCTCTCGAAAGCATCTCTACTCCTTTCACTAGAATCAGGAATTGTTGGCTCCTCATTTCCTGTAAAATCACATGAACACTTCCCTTCTAGGATGTTAATACTTGAAATTGAGGAAATTGAGGAAATTTCAGATTCTGAAAATTGGAATTTATATCCCTTAGAGGTGGAAAGTGAACTGTCAAGTGTTGAGCACTTAAATACTGCATATATCATCTTCTATTTTTGAAAAGAAGAAAAAGAATTCACAATTAAATCAGAAGGTGAATTCTCAAAGGCAGCTTCTTTATTTCCTACATTTTCATACAATGATACTTCAAATTTTTCTATTGCTTCATCAATTACTGTTTCAATCATATTTACCCCTAGCAAGGAATAATCCTTATAAGGATGATTCATGGCTTCATAAACATTGAATTTGATAAGTTGTTCTCCAAATTCCATGGTTATAATTCCATCCTTTATGCTTATAACTGTATTGGCTGTTCTCAAGAATGGGCTCCCTAAAATCAAAGGTTCCTCATTAGTTAACTCTTTTGACATATCCAAAACATAGAAATCAGCAAGGAAAACCAAGTTTTTTACCTTCACAAGTATGTCTTCTAGAAAACCATAGGGTTCTCTAGTTGTCTTATCAGTTAGCTGCAATATCACATTAGTAGGCTTGATATTCTTGAAGAGATTGATAAATCAACCGGGGTCTCCATACTTGATTGGTAGTTTAGCTTCAAAGAGAGCTGATACATTTGGCCCCATCCTCACTTTTCTATTAGGCTTACAGATTCTCTTATTGGTACACAATTCCTTCAAAAATTTTGCATAACATGGCATTTGTTTAATCAACAACAACATTGGCACATTAATTTCTAGTTTGCTAAACAAATCTATCATTTCTTTTTCCACAACTTCGTCCATTTTCTTTTTACCTAGCAGATATGATTTTGGAAATGTCAATTCATTCAAATTAATTTTTGTTACCTTTACCTCCAGTGTTCTCTGATGGGGCAGCAGATTTCTAACTTTTCTCCATATTTTGTTGGATCCCATTCCGTTGGTCAGTAATCATTTCTGGTTCTTCGGCATTTGCAATAGAATCTGATTCATCTTTCTCTTCTTTACATGTGAGTTCCAACTTTTCTTCCATTGTTTTTTTCTTTTCTACTACCAGCCCCTCTTTAGTGCAAGTCTCTTCCCCTACTACATTCCCACCCCTCAAAGTGATGGCATGTAAGGCTTTAGGATTAATTACAACATTAGAAGGCAAATTTCCTCCATTTTGAGCTTGCTGGTTTCTCATGCTATCAGACAACTTTGTAACATATTGTGATAAATCTGCATTTCTGATTTTTACTTCCTCCAATTCTTTACACACCATATTCATCTTGTTCATGTACATATTCTTGTCTTCTTTCATCTGATTCAGCAGGGATTATCTATCTTCAGTCATTTGGGCTAAATTTAACTCATGAATCCCTTAATAATTTATTTGTAAATTCTCCTCTACTGGAACTTCCTTGCACAGGCACCATCATCCTTGGTTGCTCATTTGGCATCTGATTCCTATGTTGAGAGCTTGATGCATTTACATTGGATTGTTGAAATCTGTTCCCATTAAATCTATTTTCACCTCCTGCCCACCTCAAATTGGGATGTTCCCGCCATCCTTCATTATATGTTTGGAGTAGGGGTTCCAAGGTCTCTGAGGTTGGCCTTGTCTTCCTTGGAAAACAGCAGAAACTTCTTCAAACTGGGTGGGACAGTTGGAAGTGAGGTGCATGGGGGAATTACAATTAGTATAGCTTGCTGCTACTAATGCTTGGGAGTGTGAGGGTGGGTTCTTTGTAGCATGAAGTTCCTCCTTCAATTGCATAATGTTGGCATTCATAACTGCCATTTGGGATACTAAGTTATTCATTTTAGTACCGCTCCTAGAGACTTCATGAAGCTGTCTAGTATCAAGGCCTTCAAATTGCTAGTTATTGTCGGTGATTTTTTCAATAAGGGCCCGCTCTTCATCTGGAGTCAAGTCTTGAACAGATCCTCCAGCTGCAAAATCAACAGTGTTTCTATCTTGAGGCAGAAGGCCACTATGGAAATATTGGACCAACCTAGCTTCTGGAATTTGATGGTGAGGACATTTGGAGATGAGTTCCTGAAATCTGTTCCTGAATTCATAAAATGATTCTGTTAAAGCTTGCTTAGCACTATAAATGTCTTTGGTGAGGGAAGTTGTTCTGGATGTGGGGAAGTATTTGTTCAAAAACTCATTTCTTAAGTTGTTCCATGATGCTAATGCAGTGGAGGCATGGTGGGGTAGCATCATGAACCATTCCTTAGCCTTATCTTCGAAGTAAAGTAAAAAACCTGTCTAAAGACTTCATCCATGTTAGTATTATATGGCTTCATAGAATTGCAGACCACATACATGGCTTTTAAATGCTCATATGGGTCTTCACCTGCCAAACCATGAAATTTTAGTAAGTTATTTAGAAATGGGCCTTTCAATTCAGAGTTGATATTAAATGATGGACATGAGTGGAATGGATCATAATGTTCACTAGATGTAGTTAAGTCTCTAATGGTTCTCCTATCCTGATTATTTCTTTCAGCATTTGTATTAGGAGGTCTATTCTCGGCCTCATGGTCTCCCTTCGGTGCATCCATGACCAAATGATTATCAATGAAACCTCTGATAGAGGATTCTGAATCAGATTTATGAAAAGGAGAAGAACCAGATGAGGAACGACCTACCGAGGAGCCAGAGGTAGAAACAAAAGGAGACGGAGCAAATTGTTTGGCTTTTTTAAGTTCTCTTAATGTTTCATTTTTGTTCCTGTCTAATGGTAACAGGTCACTCCCCTGTCTTCTGGTCATACAATAACTTTGAAATAGTAGCAATACACAGAGATAGTAGGGAAAAATATTTTATGCAAAACGTCTAGAGAAGCCAATCAAAATGAAGTTGCATGAGGTAGAAGGAAGTGGTTTAGGAAAAATGTGTTATTTCTAAAAAAATCGAAAATAACAACAAGAAAGGAATAGTACAACCAGTTAAATGAGCCAAGAGACCGGCAACGGTCCTATTTGATTAACCTTGTCATTAAGCATCAAAACTACTAGAATAATCTTATAGTACAGTGAGTTGATCCTAGGTGTCTCTCTTTATTTATTGGCTATTTATCTGTTGAGCTGGGTTTAAATCATGCAGGCTATTCTTTCAGTTCCAATATGAGTATGTTTGCACCTAACTAAATGAATCTAAGATAGGGATTATGTTCAGTTTGTGTTTATTCCAAGCTTGTCCACCTGGAAGATTTAACATTCTTCACGACCCTTCACATATCAATACCACTCTTCGCATGAGGATTCCTTCCTACTTGAAGGAATAAAATGTTAAACAAGAGCATATATGAATTCATGACTCTAATGGGTAGATGCAGTTAGGTAGTTGAGAACCCTCAATAGTTAATGAATAATTCAGATTGCCTAGCTAAAATTCATATCCACTAGATAGAAAAGAGAGATTCAGCATTCAAGAAAATGTGCTATCTAGCCCAAAGCAATAATGTTTCATCTTATGCATTAATGAACATGTGTCTGCCAATACACCGATTAGTTGAGTGCCTCTAATCGATATACATATCACTGAGGTACAAAAATCAGAGGGGGGAATTAATGCATAAACTCCCTGTGTGTTCAGTAGATCAAGTATAGCTTCATCCTCGTAGGTGGATCAATGGGGGTCAGCCTCTTATTGCTGGAATAATTTCTTCCATTCTGCTCCAGGTTACTGTCATGGTATTCTTCGCATTGCGCATGAGGAGCTCCCTGTCAGATCTGAATTCACTTTCTTTTCTCTACTTCCTTCCTTCTTCTTCGTTCGATCTATATCCCGATCTGATCCCCCACTTCCCTTTATATCCTCCGCATATGAGAAATAATATTTTCCCTCCAGATGCTCAGATCCTATCCACGTGTATTCAGATGGTATAACAACCTGATCTTTTCTGTTTATGTGTCCAGCTGGCATAACAAACTTTATTATATGGCCAGAAGCCATTCAGCCTGAGTTTTCTATTATAAAATTACATGGCCAGAAGCTGTATAATTTAATTCCCCATTTTAGCATTAATGGCCTGAAGCCATGAGAATTAAATGGCCTGAAGCCATAAAGTTTTAATTTTTCTTGTTTTAAATATAGGTTCCATGACGTAGATTATATATTATTATTAATTCTTATTATAATCTCATTCATAAGCTCATATATATATATATATATATTATTTATATTGTTATTATCAATTTGGCCAGAAGCCATACACATATGATTTTATATTCATAAATGATATGACCAGAAGTCATATTTCTTTTATTTCTGATTTTGATATAATATGGTTTGATGACATATTTCTTTAATTATCCAATTTTGAGATTTTATGGCCATAAGCTAAATTCCTTTGATTCCATGATATATGGCAAGAAGCCATATAATCTTAATTTTCTATTATGAGATTATATAGCTAGAAGCTATATAACTTTTATTCTTTATATTATTAAATGGCCAGAAGCAGTATAGCCTTGATTTTCTATTATGAAATTATATGGCATTAATTTCTCATCCTAATATGATTGATTGGCCTGAAGTCATGAGAATGGAAATGGCCTGAAGCCATGAAGTTTTAGCTGTTATGGAGGCATGAGATTAATTGTCAAACATAAGTTTTTGTATTGTTATTTTGCATTTTATATTTTCAGAATTTCTTTTATTACCTTAATCTGAACTTTGATTAGAAATTTAAGTTTGTGACTCTTGATATTACTGGAAAGACATATTTATTTTCAATATATGATTTATGTTTTGCCACCATAAAAGTCTCAATCGAATATTTGACTATAAAGATCCACTTGTTCATTGGATCAATGTGAAGGAAATATATGACCACTTGAAGATGGTTAGCTTCCAAAAAGCTCATCTGAATTGCTCCTGAAGTAGCAATATTGTGAAAGAGGTTTCAAGAAATATGCTTAATTAATTTCTTACCTCCCTGTGGCTAAGCAAAACAATGAATTTTTCATTGAAAAATCATGAATCCAGTCCAACTGGCTCAACTTCATTCCCATAAAGTGAATGTAGTAATGAATAATTCTAATTATGACCCTGGATGTGGGCGTAGAGGTGACTATAGTCATGGGTGTTGGCATGGTCAAAATTACAATGGCTTTAAACTCCACCTGAAGTGGAGAAGAATTGATAAGAAACAAATAAAAAGGCAATATGTGTGCATAATCAACACATTGGATATGCATTTAAACTCCAGAAGAGCTAATTTATAAGAAACTTATTAAGTTTCATAATATCTGTAGAAATGGATACCAAATGGAAGTAGAAGTTATATGACCAGAAGTTATATAAGCTTGATATCTTATTTTAATATCATATGGTAGATGCCATATATTTTACCTAACATAAAATAGAAAGAAGCTATATTCATTTAATTATTATTATACTTATGCCACTATAAGTATATAAATAGATAACTTATATAATTATATATATGTATGTGCATATGCATGTATATTCTTCCACTGTTAACCTTATTTATTTTATTGTTGATTTTATATCTATTTGCTTTTACATTTCCTCCATTTTTCTTTGACTTTGTATATAAGCATATTTAAAAACATATGATAGTAAACCAGAAGTTTACTGAGACTGATGAATTTAATGTTTGACATGCATTATTAAAC
>JANTPZ010019534.1:0-13422 GCA_025593235.1 Vachellia pachyceras | reverse complement strand
TGGTTCATGCCAAGTCTGAAATTCTCCTCCTCCTCCTCCTCCTCCTCCTCCTCCTCCTCCTCCTCCTCCTCCTCCTCCTTCTTAATTTAGGTAGGATTGCTGGTTCATGCCAAGTCTGAAAGTTTGTATCTTAAATTGAAACAAACCATCACTACATGTTACATGCTTTACTCGAGTATAGATCAATGCCTTTCTAAGTGTTGCAATGGGGAATGATTCGATTTTACTCGTAACAACATTAAGTGGATGGTGTTTAATTGCCCCATAAAATTTAAAACAAAAAAAATCATAAGATATGTATTAATTAAGAAACATGTAATATTAATATAATATAGGAGCGTTGTAAAGCTATATATATAATCAAGTAAGATTTTGTATAAATTAAAGCATTGATTGGGGGGGGGGGATAATCACAAACACCAACCAGTAGTTAATAACAAGTAAGAGGGATTATAAACAAAAGAACATTTCTGGTTGCAGTCACTCTCCTTCATATGAATTTCAAACCTTCATCAGTTACCGTTAGAGCTATGAGAATTATTCAACGAATTATTGTTACTGTTACAGTGTATCATATTCATATGCGTAATTTTTTGTGAAGTTTTAATCGAATTACGTTACAAGTCGTGATTTGTTGGAACTTCTAATTTCTATAATAAGATTATATGGAAGTTTTCATTCATTCTTTTAATTTTTATACCCAATATTGTAAAATATTGAAAGTTTGAAGCCTTGACTTACACATAGAATCAAATTACGTGTTGGTTCTACTATAAAAAAAATATTAAATGAATGATAGAATAATTTCCAGAAAATGTTATTGAACAGTTATTTTCAAGAAGTAATTAAAGTGTATGAAATAAAATTTTCAAAACTTATGAGAATTCATTGTATGGGCACCCATCCCAATTTTCAAGTGACATCAAATTATTATATAGAAATCCTAATCTGACGCAAAGAACTAACTCTAAAGTTGTCAATAATCACAACTAATATATAGAGCTCTGTTGTTAATGAAGCCGTGTCCTTAATTGAGCACACCAGCATGACAAGTGGCAACAAACCCATTTGGGCCTAAAAGTTGTGGGCCCAAAGGCAGAAGAAAGCCCAAAAAGTACATTTGAAAGAAATTTCTGTACACCATAAAGATAAAAGATATTGTATCAAAAAAAAAAGATAAAAGATAGAGGTAACAATGGGACGCTCTTAGACGAAACTGATGATAACGCCTTCTTCCTCAAGAGAGGAGGATGACCTTCTGTTCCGGAGCTCGAAAAAAGTGAAGAACAATAACAAGCACTCTGGAGGAAATATCCTACAGGGGCATTGGCCATTGCTGGGAGATACAGTTGGTACCTACAGGGAAGGAGCACCTTCCTTCATGGATAAACTCAAGGGGACATGTGATGAGGTTGGGGAGGAAGAGAATGACTCGTTTTCAAATGACTCCAGGTCTGAAAATTCCCAAGGTAACAAAGAGACAACAAATGAAGATCCAATCTGTGTTACTGTTGAAGACCCCCTTAGGAACTTTCCGATGTTCTCTTTCTCGGAAAGGATGAAGAAGAGACTCTACAAAGCATGGAAGTCAGCCGTAATTGTCAAATTACTGGGCAGATAAATTGGATACAAAGCTTTATTCAATAGACTACAGAATATATGGGCTAGAAAGAGAATAGTCAGTTGTCAATATTGGCCATGGCTATTTCGTAGTTAAATTCTCCAACAAAGAGGATTTCCTGAATGCTCTAATGGGAGGACCATGGATGTTGTTCGATCACTATTTAACAGTTCAACCGTGGGAACCAAATTTTAAGCCTAACAAATCCACAGTTACCAAAGTCACCGAATAGGTAAGGACCCCGAAGATCCCAATGGAATACTATGATGAGGAAGCTCTTACCTATATTGGAAATCGAATTGGGTTAATGATTAAGGTTGACATGAACACTTCGTGTCAGTTACGAAGGCATTTTGCAAGAATTTGTGTTTTGGTGGAGCTAAGGCAACATCTCATGTCTGGCTTCAGTTTGGACAGCAAAGAGCATTACTTAGACTATGAGGGATTGCATTTGTTGTGTACAAAGGATGGGATCTATGGTCACAGATCAGAGAACTGCCCTGTGGTGAAGCCCCAGCTGCTGCTAAGGAGGATGATATGCAAATTGATTCTTCTAAGAGGCCAGGTCAAGAGGATCGTGGGAAGGAGATAAGCTCGGAACACTGGACTGTAATTGAGAAGCGTAGATATAAAAGAACAAAGGAGAATAACGATGAGCAAACCATGACACATGCTTCTGGTTCTCGTTTTGGTGTGCTGAGGGGAATGGAACCAGTTGCAGAGGGTGATCGGAGTGTCTCCCCTGAAACTGCAGAGATCCCATCCACGTGGATGAACCGAAGAAGGGGAGGGGGAGAGCATGCGGGACTTCCACGTAAGACGCATAATCAAACATTCGGAAGGAAAAAGGTGGGTGTTAGTTATTTAGGTGTCAGTGGAGAGGAGAGGGCGTCCAAGGTAATGCAAGACGCACTACATGAGAACGCATATAAGAGTGACAGTATGAGGAAAACGGAGAAAAGGCTGAGGGAGGACCACAACGTGAAGAAGTCGCATGAGGGACAAATGCTGATGCTTACGATGGGGGAAGTTGATGTGGGCCAAATTGATGACGTCATGACTGAGCATATAGAGGGGGAAAACCATGGAATGAAGAAAGGGGGAAGTCCACTAATGCCTTGGCCCAAATTCAATACGTAAGAAGATTGGATCCAGGCGATAGCATGGAGGAGAATCTGGATGTGGATAAAAAAGATTATGGGTCGGATAGCATTGGGCCTTTCTCTCAAGGAATGGTAGAAGGTCCATTGAGTGGGGATAGCCTCGTCCCAGATACCCAAATGTCTTAACTATGTTGGCCTTTGGCTTGGGCTGGATCGGTTTATTTTATCTCATGGATAAAATCCTTTATTGGAATGTTAGGGGTGCCTGTTGTAGGGACCTTCTAAGAAATTTGAAGTTGGTACTTAATGAGCTAAAACCCTATCTGATCTTTCTAGCAGAGACTAAATGCCACCATATTTCACAGCTTAAGCCGTTGTACAGGTTGGGATTTGATGAAATTAGGTGTATACCTAGTGAAGGCAGATCGAGAGGGCTAGTTGCAGCCTGGAAAACTGAAGCAATTTCAGTCACAGTGGCAGAAGAGAATAGGCAGTTTTTTCACGTCAGTGTACACTACCCGGTGAAATTAGATTTACTATTACCATCATTTGTGCTATCCCACATTCTAATCTTCGAAACTCTCTCTAGGATAGATTGGAATCTCTGTCACAAGGTATCTTTACTCCTTGGATCGTGTGGGGGACTTTAACGATATTAGCACACCAAGCGAACAGGTGGATGGGGCTCTAGCGTCATGATCGTGGATAAAGTTCTTCAATGATAAAATTACAGCCTGTAAGCTCTCAGATCTGGGGGCATTTGGACTAAGATTCACTTGGAGGGGTCCACAACAGCTGAGATGCACAAGGCTATATGAACGTCTGGACAGGGTACTGGGGAATACTCATCTTCTTAGCTACTTATCGGATTGCTTCCTAAAGGTACTACCCCGCACAAATTTCTATGATCATAACCCTATTGTGTTGACATTGGGATTAAGCTCTTTCAGGTGTAATAGTAAACGCCCTTTCCGTTTTGAGGCTATGTGGCTCACCCATGCTGATTTTTATAACTTCCTAGCTGAGAAATGGGATGAAAATGGTAATTTGGAGCCTAGTATGGGAATGCTAAAGGAAGCCCTTCCCCTATGGAATAAGGAAGTGTTTGGATTTGTAGAAAAAAGAAAGTGCTCACTGCTAGCTCGATTGAACGGGATACAAAGATCACGGTCGTATCCCCACTCTCGCTTTCTTTGTAATATGGAGAGGGAGCTGCAACTGGAGCTTGAGAAGTTTCTGAAACTGGAAGAGATAAGTGGTACCAAAAGTTTAGATCTAACTGGACAACACAAGGAGACCGGAACACGAAATATTATCACTTACACAAAATTTGAGCACTAAGGGACATCAATGGGGAGTGGATTGATAAGGAGAACGATCTAAGAAGTTTAATATCAAATTACTTCCAGAGCCTGTTTCAATTAGAAGATGGTATTGCTAGGCCTCTTCATACTATTGCAAACTTCCCTCGCATTGAGCAGTACAAATTGGAATATTTGAGCACAGTTCCTAATGATGAGGAAATCCGGCAGGTAGTGTTTGATATGGGACCATACAAAGCCTCAGGTTATTATGGATTTTCTCCTATTTTCTTTCAAAGGAACTGGAATAAAGTGGGCAAGACAGTCTGTCATTTTGTAAAAGAAGTTTTTACTGGTTCTATGGATTTAGCAGAGGCGAATAAGACATTAATAGCTCTTATTCCCAAAGTAAATAGCCCCCAGAGAGTTGAATCGTTCAGACCCATCTCATTATGTTTTGTTCATTACAAATGCATTACAAAGTTAATCGCTAGGAGAATGAAGGGTGTGTTGAACGAAGTAATTTCACCCTATCAGGTTGCTTTTATCCCAGGGCGTCACATCCAGGATAACATAATTATTGGTCAGGAACTTCTACACACCATGAATAGGTCCAGAGGAAGGAAAGGGTTTATGGCTCTGAAAATTGACCTTGAGAAGGCTTTTGACAGAGTTAACTAGTCCTTTATGGAATTGGTTCTAAGGGAAGTTGGTATGAAAGATGACTTGGTCAAACTGATTATGCATTGTATCTCCTCAGCCTCTTATAATGTACTATGGAATGGATCACAAACTCATTTTTTCTCCCCTATAAGGGGCCTCTGACAAGGGGACCCAATTTCGCCTTTCTTATATGTACTTTATATGGATAAACTATCGCACATCATATGCGATGCAGTGGAAGCTAATCAATGGCAGCCTATCTTGACCTCTAGAGAAGGCCCATCCATATTTCACCTTATGTTTGCGGATGACCTTTTACTCTTTGGGAAGGCCATGGAAAAACAGGCATCGACAATGATGGAACGTCTGGATAAATTCTGCAAGGTAGCTGGGGCAAGGGTGAACAGATACAAATCCTCCATTTTCTTATCTACAAGGGTAGCTGGTCAAATGAAGAGGAGAATTCAGAACATTTCTGGTATGAAGATCTCAACAGAAATAGGGAAGTATTTGGGATTTCCTTTATCCAGAAAAAGGAAACCATCGGAAACTTTCCAATTCATTATTGATAAAGTTAGGGCTAAATTGGCTACTTGGAAGATCAATTGTTTATCTACTGCAGGAAGACTCACGCTTGCTAAATCCGTAATCAGCTCATGCCCCCTATATCCTATGCAGGTGGCTAAAATACCAACATCCATTTGCAATGAGATTGAGAGGCTTCAACGTAATGTTATATGGGGATCGGATAATAGCAGGAAGTTCCACCCTGTAGGCTGGGAAATGGTCACACTTCTCAAAACTCACGGAGGTCTTGATGTGAAAAAACTTCAGCTTACAAACCGTGCTCTTAGAGCCAAGTTAGCTTGGCACCTTCTCATGGGAACAAATGGTATGTGGTCAACTGTGTTGCAAAATAAATACATGCTTCGTAGCGATCACAACTTACTTAATACTCAGCCTGGGGACTCCTGCTTGTGGAGATTCATATGTGAACAACAACCCCTTATTGAGGATGGGATTAAGTGGCAAGTAAGGAAAGGGAACATGGTTAGATTTTTCATGGATGTCTGGTTGTTATCTGGAACAACAATTAAGGAGCTATGTTTAAGGAGATTATCAGAGGAGGAGGAGAACTCTTTGGTGGTGGATTGGGAGAAATGGAAGATGGGATATGTGCAGATTGAATAACTTGGTGAGTGGCGACGTCATCACTAGACTCAAAAACTCTAATTCTCCTAGAGATGGGTCGGGTGAGGATATTATGACATGGAGGCATGAAGCAAACGGAATTTTCTCTGTTAGAAGCGCCTATCTCAACATTATTGCATGTCCCTCAAACATGTACAGTCCACTTTACCGAAACATTTGGAAATGGAATGGAGTAGAGAGACTAAAGTTATTTTTATGGAAGGTATTTCATAATAGACTCCCGACCAATGCTTGGAGGAGCAAATGGTCAAATTCATCTGATCTGTGCACGTTCTGCTGTTCAGCTCCAGAGGACGTCTTGCATGTGTTGAGGGATTGTCATTACGCTAAAGAAATGTGGACGAAAGCGGTGGAACCCAGGCATTTTACCTCATTCTTCTTCATTTCGCTTCAAGACTAGATAGCTATAAATTTAAAGAGAGATATGGGCTGTCATCTACTTCCAAATTGGAAGCTTTTTTGGGGAACAACTTGTTGGCGGCTCTAGTTATGGAGGAATAGTGAGCTCTTTAACAGCAACTTCATCAAACCACAGGATCCGTTTACTATCATTAAGAATTCATGGGGACTATATACTCAATATGAGGACATGCTACAACTGTCAGCCCCATTATATAGTCCCCAACCACCGAGTTGGACACCACCTCAGCCGGGTTGGGTCAAAATCAATGTAGATGGGGCTATGTCTCACAACTCAGCTAAGGTAGGATATGGAGGAATTATCAGAAATCATCTGGGCTCCTGGCTCATGGGATATGCTAGGTCCTTGGGCTACTGTACAGTTCACAAAGCGGAGGAGTGGGCAATTTTCGAAGGCTTAAGGATTGCATTTGATCATGGCTACATGAATTGTGTTTTAGAGTCCGATGCGAAATTGTTGGTTGATATGATTAACACTGATTCGATTTCACCAAATGCTGGACTAGTTTTCACAGAAATCAGGTGCCTCCTAGCCAAGGATTGGGTGGTGATTATTCATCACGTGCCTACAGAGCAAAACCTCTTAGCTGATGGACTTGCTAAGGAAGCTTTATCCTACACTAGTGACTATGTCTCGTGTCCGCCCCAGTTTTGGGCTTTGTTTCCAGGGATGTTTTGGGATTCAATTCCCCCATAGTGTAACCTTTTTATTTTGAGCTTTTGCTCTCTTCTATACCCAAAAAAAAAAAGATAGAGGTAAATTAAGTAAAATACTCGAATCTGTAAAATAAGTAACTAAATTGCTTATAATTATGTGTCCTCAAGATATATAGTGTACTTGTTTGGGAACTCGTTTCCTCATCAGTGCACGTAAGCCAAGACAAAACTATATTGAAATCGGTAAAAACCATCTTGAAATTCATAAAAACCATCTCGAAATCCATAAAATCATTTTAGAAGCAGTAATTCCTTTTTTCTAATGGATTTCCCAAACATCGTGTGTGTTCGGGAAATCCATTGAAAGAAAGGAATTTACGGATTTCAATAAGAATTTACGGATCCTGAGAAGAATTTATAGATTTCGAGATGGTTTTTATAGGTTTTAAGATGGTTTTTACGGATTTTGAAATGGTTTTGTCTTAACTTGCATACACTTTTGAAAAAAGTTATTCCCAAACATGCATGTACACCCAAATATCTCAGAATTGGCGTAATTTTATCAAGCCATTCCCTCACGGAGCTTGGCAAGAAGCAATCTTTTTAACGCCAGATTGATTTGAGAGTCACCATCAAGGGAAGCCGAATCATACTGTTCCAGGGTTCTTTGGGCAAAACCTGTGTGCGCGCTCTCTCTCTCTCCAAATAAAACTATTTTTCAAAGAGAATCTTATTCCATTTAGGAGAAATATTGGTTTACTTAATGTAGGACCAGCGCCTTTCAACAAACCTCCGCCATCCATCTATGCCCCCGACAACACGCTTGGAATTCAAGGAAGAAGAATAGAGTGTGTAAATATTGATGTTAAAATGCCTTTTTATAGTGGCCACACAATGATATGGAAAAAAAATGTATTGAGTTGTTAATGGGGGAAAAAAAATAAAACTGCCTCCCAACTCTTGGATTGATTAGCTGTAGTGTAGATCGTTCTAGTTTAATTAGTAGTTATGTATTTCTAAATCCTAGATATCATGATAATTTATTTAAAGGTAGAGAAGAGATAGCAATAGAGAAATGGAAAAAAATTAAAACTTGATATATTGGTCTTTATTCTTTCTCAGTATTTTTAATGGAATAATTTTATGGTTCCTAGTTTTGCTACCATTAATTAATCCCTATAAGTAATGATCTTTTGTGAAGAGAATTTTTGGCATTAAAAAAAGTTATAAAAAGCATCTTTTGTTGCTGTAAAGTGTCCAAGTTTGTGTTGGCCAAAAAAGGAAAAAAAAAAAGTGTCCAAGTGTAGAACTGTTTACTGTTATTTCTTCAAAGTCCCATAACCTTCTCTTGGTTATGTAATGAGATATTGATTAAACAAGCCATTGATGGTAATTAATTGTTATTACGTACTAAAGAATTAATGCAATAATGTAGATTATGTAGTAATTAATGTTGCCGTTGCTATCATCAGAAGAGGAGGACGAGGGCAAAGCTGTCGTAGCATCTATCAAGTGTTGTTTTTGTTTGTTTACCACCCACTCTCCTTTTTTTGTTACTACGAAGCTTCAGTTTTGCAGGGTTCCGATTCTGTCATTCTCCCCTGAGCCTGCACCGCCTCTACGGTTCCAAGAGGTTTGAGACTTTTTGTTTCCCTTTTCTTCTTTCAGTCTGTTCATACTTGCAGATTCTTATTTGCTTTCTTGATCTGCATATTTCCCATTTCTTATTCTCCACAAATATTGGCCTTTTCTAGCTCTAGATCTGTTATAGTTTGATTTGGTTGGGTCCAGTCTTCTTTAGTTTGGGAAATGTGCACGCTTCAGCGCAAATCAGAGTACTGGCCTTTTGTTTTTTTAGTATACAAATCAATTAGTGTTGTGGCGGGCTATTCAATTTGTTTTTAACACACTTTAATTCTCAGTAGTCTGTTGTTGCTGATATCAAGCATATTCGCTTAGTTATTCGTTTTCAAAGTTCTGCAGGTCGTGCAGAAGCTTAGTTGGTCTTTGAAGGGAACAAAGTTCAGGATTTATCTGAGATAATGGGTTATATTGGGGCTCATGGTGTAGCAGCTCTGCATAGATACAAATATAGTGGTGTTGATCATTCCTATGTCGCTAAATATGTTCTCCAGCCGTTCTGGAGTCGCTTTGTTAATCTCTTTCCTTTATGGATGCCGTGAGTACTTCCATTTCTGCAAATAATGTTCTTTCTATGCTATGACTTTTCTGTTTTATGGTAATAAATATTTATTTACTTTCAGTATGCGATAGCATATTATGATCATGCGGTAACATATTCTGATCAGTAGTAGGCTGGGTGTTTTATTGTTTTCTAAAGTTCTTTTACTGAATATCTTGTAATTGCATAATATAACATTATTGTAATATATTGGCAATTAGTGTTGTCAGTACATCTTCACCCACATTTAATTCAATAATTGGTTTTAGGAATTTTTTTTAGTGCTATTATATTTTTGTAATAATCATTTAACAGTTTTGTCCCCTTTTTTACTTTTCGAAGTTGGGGGTACTGGGATTATTTTTTCATCCTTAAAATCACCTTTTTCATTCTATTCCGTTCTTGTACCAAACAGATCCTTAGGATCCGGGTGTATAAGATTTAGGAATTAGTGTTGGTCTAGTTTCTGTTCTATGGTCTAGTTTATGTTCTTAAAGGTTCTTTCAGACTACAAACAGCTACAGCTACAGCTACAGAATAGACTGACAGATATTTGTACTTGGCAGGGCTGTCATTGAACCTTTTTGCTGAAATCATCATTCTCCAGTTGTTGATAGATAACATAAGGATGCGAATTACAATAGTACCATATTTATGAGATTTAAAAAATAATGACATCCAGTAACTTTCTGTTCTTATGATCTGTCGTTGGGAGCTAAAATGCTTGCAACTTGCCAAAAATTCCACTTCCCCATTTTAAATAGAGACATGCTTAATCTATTATGTTTTTTGAATGTAAACACAACAAACGCAAACATAAGATGACAATATTCTTATTTACCCTTTGGCAACTATTTTTATTGGACCTACTGCTGCCAGTTTAGTTTGAGTGCTGGATTGCACTAACTTCTACCCTTTTCTTGTATTTCCCCCCATCTGTTGGCATATTGGCATTCTGGGATTTGCAGTCCAAACATGGTATGTCTTTTTGAGTTCTCATTGTAGCATTAATCCATAACTGTTTCTTTTGGCTTCTTGAACTTATCCTTCGCACTGATAATTCTTATATTGTGGGTTACAGATAACTCTGACTGGGTTCATGTTTTTACTAGTGTCTGCACTGCTTGGCTATGTAAGTGGGGCCTGAGCTAACAGTTATCCTACTTCATAATGCTGGCAGTCATAGTAGTGATAAATTTTGCACTTTTGCTATGCTTCACTTTCCTTCCTCTCTTTTTGTGTAATGATATGATGAAATTTGTTATGAGAGTTAATGCCATTTATATGTAGTCTTGTTAAGGTTGCTGGTTAATTTCATGTATTTGGACACCTTTGCAGAACCTTGTATTTTTAGAATAGTTCAATTTTACCTTTGATATGCTCATGGAAGGAAACTTGAATCATGCGAATGGTTGTGTTGAAAGTTGAAACTTTGAATTATCAAACCACACTAATTTTTTTTTATTAACGATTGATGCAGATATACTCACCTCAATTGGACTCACCTCCACCAAGATGGGTTCATTTTGCTCATGGACTACTCCTGTTTTTATATCAGGTCGGTCTGCTTAGGTCATGATATTGCTCATATAGCAGTATCATATGCTACCTTTTTTATGCTTTGTTGGTTTTAGCCATATAAAATTTGGTTACTTTTCTTAATTCATTGCCTTCATCTCATTTCATATATTTTCTATCTGCTTTTGTGAATATCATGATGTGGCGATGTGCTGCTTTCATGTTCTTATTTGAGTTTAATGAAACCCAAGGTTATAATAATTGATGGCTTTGCGTGTGTGAGTTTATGTGGTGTCTTAGAATATTTTGATTTTCAAACATTTTTATTTTTGACATCCTATTTCTTCTTATAGAAGAATTTAGTGAACAAAAATCTATATTTTAAAACTGGATTTTTGGTGATTTTTTATTTGTGATTATAATTATTGAGCTAGTTTTATTTATTCCATCTACCCCATCAATGTAATGCATTACTTTAGCGGTTCTTGTATGACTGAAATTATATGATAACTGAGTTTCCTATTTTTTCATACTGTAATATGTTTTTGATTTTTTTTTTTAAATATATGCTAGACATTCGATGCTGTGGATGGGAAACAAGCTAGAAGGACAAACTCTTCCAGCCCATTAGGGGAGCTGTTTGATCATGGTGAATTTGCATCGCAATATTTGTTTTTTGTTTTGCAATTGTTTATCTCTATCTATGCAATTTGATTGTGATGAATATATATTATACTGTGTTGCAGGATGTGATGCGCTTGCTTGTACGGTATGTATGCATTTCTAGTTGTTATCTTTAACTCTTTAACCTTTAAACGAGAATAAAGGCAATCATCTGTTAAAATTTGTATCAGTTCGAATCATTGGCTTTTGGGAGCACTGCTATGTGTGGAAGAAGTACTTTTTGGTTCTGGTTAATATCTGCAGTTCCATTTTATGGTGCAACATGGGAGCAGTAAGTTATTATGTTCATTGCTATGCGCCAGATAATATGTTCCATAGATCTCTCTCTCTCTCAGAGTAAACTCCGTTATTTTTTTTTTAAAAGCCTTGTGGTTTACATATTAAACTTTGTTTTGACTACCCTTCAGCCAGAATAAGGTGCTTCTGGCTAAGTTGCAATACTTAATGGAGGTTCCTTTTCTAATTGTTTTGAAAAAAAAATATTATATCATATGCCAATAGTCCTGTTTATTCTGTTATTATTAAATGGATGCTTTCTTTAGTATATCTTCCTTTGTAAAATCATGCTTTTCTTTTTGATTGCATGTGATTGTTTTTTATTTATTCTTCTCAATTGTCTTTTCCGTATATATTTTTACACTAGCATTATTGATTTTCTTTTGAATATTTTGAATGCAGCTATTTCACAAATACACTTATACTGCCAGTTGTCAATGGACCTACAGAGGGTCTTATGCTTATTTACGTCTGTCACTTTTTTACTGCTGCTGTGGGTATGCTGCTTCTCCAGTTATATTTCTTAATTTGCCAGTTTGTAATATTCAATTTGATTTTTCATCTATGCCACCTTTGGTTAACTATTGGTTTACTATCCCGATCTTCAGGTGCTGAGTGGTGGGTTCAGCAATTTGGAAAGTCTATACCCTTTCTAAACTGGGTGCCTATTATTGGCGGTAAGGCTGTCCTTCATTATATGGCATACTGGTCAGTTTTGAGACCTAGACGTTTTGATTTGAGCTTTATTTTTTTAATTATATGATTGGTTCTCTGTCTGTACAAAGTTTCATGTACAATCACTTTTCCTTGGTAGCATCTTTTGGAATTTCTTTCACAGAACCCTGTTTCATGTGATTTGGAGGCAGCTTTGTATCCATTTTTTACCATTTTATGTTATCTGCCAAAGCCTAGTTGACCCCAAAAGTTTAGGTTGGTAGGATAAGATTGAAGAACGATTTTTATTTATGTCTAACGTGCCATCACATATACTTTTGGGCTTGAAACCATTTGCACAGGGAGTTGGAATTTCTTTTGTTTTTCGGGGTGGTTATAAAAAAATATGATAATTTTACTACTTATTTATATTATGATTTAATGAATGTCATAACTTTGAAGGGCAGAGTATCCTTGACTGAGTCTTTATGAATAACAAGGTACTCTGATAATCTGATGATTCTATAACTGGGCCTGTGCATGATTTTACTAGAATCTTTAACATCTCACAGCATTATACCATTATTTTCATATAAATCTTCATTTGACTTTGTATATTCACAGGAGAACTTAAAAGTCATTACTACTACATAACATTCGAATTTAGCATTGTATGCATGATAATGAGCTTATATGTAGAGAATTATACAAGAATCAGGGCATCCTGTTGGTTTGAATAATGCATCTCTGGATACTGATATCTTCTTTTGTATTTTTTGAGCGGGGAACTTTCCTGCAATCTGTTCCCATGTACTTTTAAATTAATTTTTTGGATACCCATCCCCCCTTGCTCTTGATCTTCTTCGACCTTCTAGTGTCACATTCTTCATTTTGTCATGGACCATGGTATATTTAGTGAACAGTTTACTGACAGAAGAATTGATAATTTTATTCATAGGAGAACATCTGACTTTATAGGGTCCAGTACAATCTCTAATATTAATTTTCATTAATACAAGAGATTAGGAGAAATCAAATAACGAGAAATCAGTAGCAAATAGAGCCAACATTACAGACGTGATTAGGGGACACTAATGAACAGTTACTATTTATCTAATTAGGCCCAAGGCC
>JANTPZ010019530.1:0-10153 GCA_025593235.1 Vachellia pachyceras | reverse complement strand
TTCATGCACCATTTTGGAACCTCAAACACAATCTAATAATTTAAATTACTCCTCTAAAATTCCAGGTGTTAAACAGTTACAGCCCCTAATAATTTAACTCAACCATTATTTATATTCATACATTAGTTCATAACTTATACCATACAATTTTGATTCCATTCAAGCACTTGGTCCTTTTTCAAAACTTAGGACAGCCCCCTTCTTTTAATCCTGAAATTGTATTCTAAATTTAAACAATGTTTACACTATCATTCTAATGCTTCCAAACTTAATTTACTCATCTAATACACTATAATTATAATGTTTCCAAACTTAATTTATTCATCTAGGATAGTAGTTGGGCATTTAGAGCCAATGAACAACACCTTAAACAAGTATTAAACTTCCCAATCCATTAATCACGCCACACACAAACATAAATGTCCGTATAACTCAAATCGATGACATCCAAAATGCTTCTTTATTCAACATAATAAATTTCTTTCAATTTAATTAAGCTATCCAACTCTGTACTCAGTAAAACAGGAAACTGAGTCCAAACTCATTTTTTTCACAAGAAACTGATGCTATTCTCTTTAAAAAAACAAACCTTTGTTTTGGTACACTCAATTCAGTGACAAATAATCAACATGCAAGATCATAACAGCATCTTCTTAATTGTCTAACATCAATTTTATAGACAATTAGGTGGGTGGTTATGATTTCTTTTACGCTTGATTTCAGAAAACCCGAAGTCATCCGCTCTGAAGCCGATATCCCCCGTTTCGGATTCAACAAAACAGAGCAACCAAAATCATGCAACCACCCGATAAGCATCAAAACACCCACACTCCACTTCTCTTATAATACAATCGAGCAATCTTTACTTTTCTTAGCCCTAAAATCAGAGCAAATCGAACCATTCTCACAAGAACAGCAAGCATCACACGCTAGATTCACAGATCAGAGCAATCAAACACATGCAACACCGATTTTCATCTTTACACTGCCTTTAGTTACATTTTCAACCCTTAACCACTGATTTCCTATTTCAGAACCGCGATTCCATTATTTCCCCAACCCCACAGTGAAGATGGAAAGGGATTTGGGACGCTCACATTAATCGGAAATCCAAGGTTGCACGAGGGGTTAAAACTCTTCTTGCATTCTCCGGCAACTTGTGATGTCTGATGCTCCCTCTCTGCCTGTCGCGCGATCGCTCTCTCCTTTCTCTGATCTGAATTGAACTTTTGATCAAGGGGAGAAATGGGGGTGTGTGATGGCCTGAGGCGTCATAAAGACCATTACACTACTGTTTTCAGTTGAATCCTTGTCTCAATTTAAAACGTGGACAATGTACATGAAAAATGATAAGGTCTAGAATGTTGATTCCAATTCTAAAAATTGGAATGGCGATAATTCATCGCAGGTCATTAACCAAATTTAAAAGGGAAATTGATATAAATAAAATAATGATTTGAAGGTCTCAAACATTTCTATATTTATTCTCATATCCTATGGGATATTTTTTTGTGATTAATTGGAGTTGTGTAAAAACTGAATTGAGCCACATGAAAGAGAAGGAAACAGGTGGAGCGAAGTGGCGAGCGGATGAAAAAAGGAGCAAGATATGGAGAGGGAGGGAAGTGAGGGATAGCGGTTGTGTTTAGAACCCACTTCCATTTCTGAGATATTTTGCTTCGTGATTTTTTTTGTGGGGAATTCGCCTTCTTCCCTTTCCCCCATTTCTGGAGGTGTAGCCTCGACTGCTCCGTTAACTCCTTTCTCACATCCACGAATCAGAAAGCAATCCAGCTAAGGATCTTGTGGTTTTATGTCTTAATGGTGGACCCGGATGTTCTAGCTTCGATCAACACAGAGAAAGTCCAGACCGTTTGAGAGCGATGCTTTGACCCATTCTTGGAATATGCATCTTTTCAAACTCTTGAAGCGACTTATTTATACAGCTACAACAATTGCTTCAAATAATTTTTCAAGTGCACAACGCAACAAAGGAAAAAAGAAGCCTGTAATCCACTGCTTTCCTCTTCAGCGTCAATGGCCTTGTTTTCAAATCCATAATTAATCTCTTTGTTCTCTTGTACCGGTCATGCTCTGCTCCTTCTCTCCCTCAATTCCTTGACCCGTTCCATTCCCTTAGCAATGAAGTGCTTCCATTTCTCAAACGGAGGTGGAGATCCTCGGGAAGACGATGACTCTGTTATGTCCAAGGCTTCCAAGCTCTCCTGAGCTCGCTCACTCAGCGTCGCTTCTTCTACCCTGGCATTGCTCTCAGACGAGCATGGTAATGATTCATTCAAGTCAGCCCTTGTAGTGTTGATAAATTTTATCAGCTTGTTTTGCAATTCAGATACCAATATGTGAATTCATTCTTCAAGTTGCAAGTAGGATTGATGTAGGATTGAATGGAGAAAGTGGGCATGTTTATATAAAAGCCCATGATGGATGTAGGATTGAATGTAAATTGATTGTAAACATATAATTTTTTGGGGAATGCTCTGACAAGTGCTGTGGTTGTTCATTGTGGTTTTGTTAATGAAAGCTGTTGGGGTTGTTAATGGAAGTTGTTGGGATTGTAACTTACAGCTGTTGAGGTTGTTAATGGCAGCTACAGGAGTTGTTAATGACGGCTGCTGGGGTTGTTAAAGGAAGCCGGCGGGGTTGTTAAAGACAGTTGGTGGGGTTGTTAATGGCAGCTGCTGGGGTTGTTAAAGATGGCTGCTGGGGTTGTTAATGGCAGCTGCTGGGGTTGTTAAAGACGGCAGTTGAGGTTGTTAATGACATCATGATATTCATTAACCAATATTCACTAGCAGTTGTATTCATTAACCAATGACACTGGATATCATGGTAGTCTCATGCATAAGTACATGAAGTTACAAATTATATTATAACTAATAAAACCATGTGTACACTTTACATCTGAGTAGCAATGAATTTACAACTCGAAAGGACCAACTAAATGTTTACAATTAAAAATGGAAAGGAACAACTACATGTTATTTACAACCCGAAATGACCAACTAAATGTTAATTTGCAACCTGAAAGGAACAACTAAATGTGTACAATTAAAAATGGTAAAGGAACAACTAAATGATATTACAAAAATAACTATGTCAAAAAGATCAAATTGTCTTCCCAATCATTAGTAACAACCCCTGTAGCTGCCATTAACAACCCCAGCAGCTTCCATTTACAACCCTTGCAGCTTCCATTAACAACCCCTGCAACTCCCATTTATAACCTCAGCAGCTCTCATTTACAACCCGAGCAGCTGACACTGACAACTCCACCAGCTGTCATTTACAACCCAAGCAGTTGTCACTAACAACCCCACCAGACTCCATTTACAACCCAAGCAACATACACTAGCAACCCCACAAGATGTCATTTTTTTAGAACTTGTGAGCCAAAAGCAGGCACCGTGATGTTGCAAACTGTAGAACATGGTGTCGCTCTACTAGTAGCATAAATCCCATTTCTGCAGCAGCAAGTTGATTTCATGCAAAATTTGTTTGCTTGATAGGAGATAGGAAAAAACCCACAAACCAATACAAAAAGGTGACATTGATTTCCAACTTACTGAAAAATAGGCCAAAGCTTTCTCCACATCAATTTTTAAGAGTGAAGTAGCATGCCTTAGAAGAAAAAGTGTTATTAACTGCAAATTTGGAAGAGATAAAGCAAGCCTCAAACACCAGCCAAAAAAGCCTCATAAAAATACATTGCTAAAGGATGTAAGAGATGAATCAATGGTCTGGTAGCATGTTTAAAAGTGAGATATATATCTGAGCCATATTATTTAATTTCAAGAACCAGGTAGAGGTACTTAATATTATCAAATCAGCAACTTTAGTGAGCCCATATTCTTGAATGCCAACCACATATAAGTAATGTTTAATAAGGAAATGAATGAATTCGTACAATTTAAACTATCAAATATAGGGTATAAGAACGAAATGAATAAGTTACTTCCATTGCCTCCATAGTTGTTTGGAGTCAATCCCATTAATACTATCAACTTCCAAATGATACTTGACTTCGAATCGATTAGATTTCCCATCAAATTGCACAGCCCCTTTCCATAAATTTAATAGGACCTCTTGAATCTACAAACCCAAAACAAACCAAATTCCTCTAAATATAATCACAAATTCAATAAAAGTCACAAACTATCCGATCATTAATACTATGAAATAATCAAACAAATCATATATGAAGTCAACATATTGTTAATTATGCTGGAGCTGTAACCCTCAATAAACCTCGGCTCTCCTATTTATCAATTAGAGCATCACTAGTCAAAGAAATTTTCCTTAACACTACATTCTCAGCAATAATCTCAGAGCCTAAAACTTAAGCACGGTTAAAGAATAATTGGAAGAAAAAAATGTAGGGAAAGAGAATTGAGTACCTCTTCAAAGGATTGAGACCACTCCTTCCTCAATAACCCATAAACCACTGGCTCCTCACCATCAACCCTAAGATTATCAACATCAGTAATCCTCAAACCGATTTTCAAGTCTCTCAGCCCTCAGTAGCAATATTTAACTTTCCATTCGTAAATCCATTCCTCACACCCTTCAACCTCTCGCTCACTTCCACAATGATTTCCACCAGTCCCAGAAGCTCCCTCTTTACCTTTAGCTCATCCCTCTTACTCTTCATCTCCTCCAACACCTTGTGTACCGAAGTGTCAACCGCAGAGTCTAAAAGTAACCACAAGATGTTGGAGACGCCATCTGAGATCTGATGGGAATGGGAAATGGTGTCGTTGCAGAGTGAAAAGAAGTTGGCAAAGTCCTCGTGGTGAGAGATGAGGTAAGACTGAACTTTGGATTTGATGTGCAGAGAATGGGACTATAGACACTGGATGAGGAGGCGGAGATTAGGTGCGAAGAGAGGGGAGGTGGGGTCAGAGACATCTTGGACGGATAGAAGACCCCGGATGTTGATGGTGTTGAAGAAAGACTCCATGCGGCAGATTAGACGGCTGTGGATAGCAAAGCGTTAAAGCATGAATGGGGTCGAAAATGGTGAAATCGGGGGGAAATCGCCGGAGAATTGTGAACGTGATTGACCAGAGACCATACCATGTCAGTACAGGCAATGGTCGTGGAAGGATTCCCTTCAAGCTCTGCCCGACCGTGTTGCGCCTGTTTTGATCTCTGTCTCTCTTGAATGGTTTAAAGGGCATTTTAGACTTTGTCTAACTACAATTAATCACAAAAAGTTCCATGGGACTTGAGAATAATTATCAGAATGTTTGGGACCTTTTAATTATTATTTTACTTACTTGAGACCTATGTGTAAATTTTCCAATTTAAAATGGTAAAAATGTCCATAAAGAAAACTTTTTTTAAAAAAAACATCAGGCGGGCTCACCGCTGCCACCAATCGGTGATCGCCAGCAGAAGCTCTGGCGGTGGTGGGACCCACCAAAGCTCCATGAATTTTTTTTAATCCAAGTGGTGGATGGGGTTCAAACCCTACCACTTGGATGTGGTTTAGAAGCATTGGTGGCCATTTCAATATATGTTACAATATTAAATATACATACATTAGTGAGATCCCGTTGCAAAATTTTACTAAATCTGAATTGGAATTTACCAACTTTGTATTAGGGATTGTTATGTTTGTGTTAGGTTTTACCATGTCATTTTTTTGTTTTGATTGATTCTCTTACATAATTTTACCAAGTCTGAATTGGAATTTACTAACTTCTCTGAAGATTACCAAATTCGTATTGAATTTTATCAAGTCATTTTTTTTATTTTAATCGATGTTCTTACAAAATTTTATCAAGGTCGAACCCAGCCCCACCACTTAAATATGGACATCTTTGTCTGCCGATAAACAGCTTTGTAGTATCAAGTGATTGGCTATGGAAGGACTTTCAACAGTCATCTTTGCCAAAAGATTTTTTTTTTATACAAATCTTTGCCAAAAGATTACTGCATAGAGGATATTGACTAGGGGGGGTCACGTACTTGTGATTTTATTCTACTATTTTTTTGTAATTGTAATTGGCCCGTGGACCGTGGTCCAGTCTAACCTGAACATGACCTAGTCCCTATATAGACCATACTGGGGTTATACTAGACTACCGAGTAGATCTAGGTTGGTTCCAATTAACAAAATAACGCAGTAATATTTTTTTAAAAAAATAGAACAACCCATAAGCCTATTTGCGATATACCCACTCTCATGTACCTTAGCGATTAGACACAGCAAACCCTTACATTCCTCCTCCTTGTGGTTGGATTTGAGATGAAAAGTTTTGTTTTTTACCTTGCGATAGAATCGTATATGAAGGAGTAGGAAAGACAAGTTGATCTGAGATGGAAACGCAGATAAAGGAAGAAAAAGAGAATTGAGATTTGTGTGCTGCCTTGATTTCATATGATCAAATTAAAACGAAAAATGATGGCATTAACACTGGGGCAATGAATTAGAAAAAGATATAGGTCGGATAGGACCAATTGGTCTCAATGGTCAACCTGAGATCCGGTCTGACCTGTCTTTTAATCAGCTGCATTTTTATTCATCGATTGGATCAGATTGGACTGAAGTGGTAAAGGTTAGATTGGATTTCGGGCTTTTTGCTCACCCATAGTCCTTTTGTATCAATGCCACATAATACACGTTGAAAAGACTCCTCTTAAAAGCAACCCTTTGTTTGTGTAGTCTTATTCAATTTATCGTATTTTAAAATTTAAACTCGCAATTAAATTGTTATAATTTTGATTGGATTGTGATTTAGTCCTTATACTTTAAGTTGAAGCAACTTATTGTGTATAGTTCAATCATTTAAATATTTGTCTTTGCATATTAAAAAATAAAATTACATATTTTATTAAACTAAGAGATTAAAGTTTTAAATGGTTAAAATCAAAGGTAATGAGTTTTAACTGAATCAAACTATATATGCTAGAGTATACAAAACCCTTTGAACTTTATGTCTACCGCATATAACATCTCTAACTTTTTAAAGTTTAAATTAAGACATTGATGTTTCATATTTTGTCTATCAACTCCCCTATTGTTAAAAGTACTGGTAAAGTTAAGCAATTTTTTTCAGAGCGTACATTTTTATAATTTATATTACAAATAATGTCATTTAAAAAATAACAGTTTGCATTTTAACTATAAATTTAAATGTATTATACTTTTTTAAAAAAAATACATGCTCAGATAAATATTGTAAATAATTTTTAAGCATTTTATATTTTTAAGAATTTTTATTTAAAAAATGGTCAAGTAAATAATTTAAATACTTTTTTAAGGATTTGGTATTTTTTAAGTATTTAAAAATAATTAAAATTATATCTTGAGTTCCAAAATTTATTTTTAAATGACAATGTATATAATAAAAATTATAATATTACAAAAACCGTTAAATTTAATGATGATTCCTACGGCAGTGGAATTGATAGTCAAAACAAAAAACACTAGAGTCCTCGATGTAAATGTGATGATATTCTCTTGTGGTTATCGATAATTTTGGTTTACGATTTTGTTTGGTTCATATTGATTTTTAGTTTTTTTCCAAAGTATATGCATCATTCTACTTTAGGCAATATTTTTGAATTATTGTTTGGAACTAAACGTGTGTACCTGTTCATGCTAGAATCTAAATATTAATTTATCACGTTATGTGAGACTAATCACTCCCTCCGAACCTAACATCTCCTGGTGATCGTTTTGTCTTTAATAATTTCTAGTTTTGGACTTGTATTTTAGCTTGTATTATTTGGTTTCCGTTTAAAGATAAAGGGAAAACAATTATGTTTGTTGTTATTAGTGGTGGAAGAAGCTATTCTAACATAGTTTATGGTATACAAAGTAAGTATGTAAAAAGAATCACTATAAAAAAATGTTATTTAGTGACGGATAATCCATCGCTAAAACGAGGGTCACTAATATTTTCCGTCGCTAAATGGAAATTTTCTGATGAAAAGTAGCTATTTAAGAATAGATTTTTTCGTCACTAAATGACATTTTTCTGGTAGTGAATTTTATCTTAAATTGCATGAACGCGGTTTTATAATGCTATCACAAATGCATCCTGTAACTATATAATACCATTCATCAGAAAGCTGATATGCATTATTCTTATTCTGCATTTGTCAATTCAACTCCCAAACATATATTTATTTTATATAACAATAAACACACGTCAAGGGATTATTTTTTGTTGATTTGGGACGTTATTGTTTGGCTTTGAATCATGTTCTTGAGAGGCTGGAGGGGTAAGATCACATCTACATGTAGAATTAAGGCACCAGCAGTCTAAGCAATCAGAGTCATCTCTGCATCGTATAGTCACTTTGATTTCTGCATCTTCAGTAACATTCTCAAGAGCTACAAATAATGAGATTTTCTTTTTATCAGTAAATTCTTTGCAATTAGTAGAGCATTTATTGTTTTTATTTTTTCTCTGATTTTGTATTACCTTTTTTTAAAGTCAGAAAATTGTGATTTTGTATTTTGAATGTTTTCTTCGGAAAGTGCATACACGTATAGAATTCAGTAATTACCGTCTAATTAATTTAATTTTGGATAATATCTCAAGCAACATATTCAACCCACAAAACAAAACGATACGGTGGTATCTTTGCAATATATTCAAACACGTCTTTTTCCCATTATTTTTTATTAATATCAATTCGATCATTTAAATTTGTTTTTTAGTTTCATCACTTTTTAGTCCCTTAAAAAAGTTTGCTAACAATTTCCTATCCTTTAGTGTTGAGAAAAATGTCTTGTCTTGAGACATCTGTATTTTCAACTCCCAAACATAAGTTTATTATAACATTTTACTGTTGTTTTTGAGACATTTTGCTTGTTTGGGAATCACTTCCTTCCAACGACCACACAAGCCAAGACAACAAGCATATTAAAATCTGTAAAGAGCATTTCAAAATCTGTAAAATATCTTGAAATCCGTAAACTTCTTCATCCTAACGGAATTCGTAAAGACATATATCATTGTACTGTGTGCGAAGGTAACATTGAGCTCTGAAGCATGTTCTTCGATTTGAGAGAGAACTCCACATTGACATTTCGAATTAATGCAACGACAGTCTGGGCAAATCCCAATCATCTCTGCATCGCAAAACGAAATCGATTTCTGCAGCTTCATCTTCTTCTCTTTCATACTCCAAAGCTGCAAATTTCTCATCACTATATGTTTGTATAAGGAAAATATTTTAATGAAGTTACTTACAAGTTCTCGGGTCCGTTTGGGAAAGCGGTGGAAAAGTAACTTATTTGGAAAAGGACTAATACAAAATGAATTATGGAAATAAGTCAGATTGTAAAAGTTATTTATGTTTGGAAAAACGGTAGAAGAAGTAACTTATTTGTAAAAGTGAATGCGTTTGGTAACATGTTGTGATAAGTCAATTATTTACAAAAGTGAACGTGCTTAGCAATTTCATTGGATAAGTAACTTTTTTTGTAAAATTGAAATTAAAGACTTAAACCATGAAAATTAAATTAAATTTTAATTTCAATTAAATATTAATTTTTTAAATTAAAAATAAAATTACTTGTTCACCTTGGTCGAATACTGCATCAGTAGTGGAATTTCGACGGATGAAATTATGAATGACCATGGTTACACAGACAATCTTAACTTGTGTGTCATAGTTATATGCGGCCATACGTTCAAATATTTTAAACCTATATTTCTACACACCAAATGTTTTTTCTATGGTACATCTAAATGATAGTACATCTCAAACATTTAGAATTAAAGAAAAGAAAAAAAAAGATTTTTTTGTTTTGTTATTTACTACTACTACTACGATCATCATCATCATCATCTTCTTGCTTGCAGCAACAGTTTCGGCAACTGAGGATAGGAACAGTTTCGAAAAGGAGCGAGCAGCTGAGGACAGGAACAGTTTCGGCGCTGGGTTTTTGCTTGGACTCTGGAGCAGCTGGAGATTAAACGAAGCAGAGGCGTCGCTGGTGTTGGCTGACGACGAAGATTGGGCACGCTGGACAGAGAGACACGAGAAGACGAGGGCGAAGCAGGACAGTAGATGCTGGAGCCTTTTATGTCTTGCGTTTTGAAGTCACAGTGCAGTCTACCATTTTTCGTATTGCTTATTCTTATGTATTTCTTCAGTGGTCAAGAAACTG
>JANTPZ010019528.1:0-11520 GCA_025593235.1 Vachellia pachyceras | reverse complement strand
TATAGCACATGTGAACGGAATTTCTCATAAATTATTAATTAGCATAGCAACTATCAGCGGTGCAACTAGTCAAACGAGAATAGCAACTAGCAAGATCATGAAAATAATTCACAAAAGACTAAAAATTTAAATCACCTTCGCCAGAAAATGTCCTACACACAGGACATAATCAAATGGTGATGTCATGGATTTACAGTATGCTATGTGACCTAGGATGCGGTCCATGGCTGCTCCCTGACCAAACAGATAATGGTGAAGCAAACATTCACAACAGCATACAAAATTCAGTTGACCAGAGAACTAAGAAATGTCAAATATTATGAGAAAGGTTTCACCTTTGTTGTACCAACAGAGCGCACTTCAACGGTTCGGCTACCATGAATCACATCAACTGGTGCATTAGAGATTGGACCTGTCCAGAGATGCTGCAGCAAGTCCCTTGCTTGAAGTCTTCCAAATTCAACATCTGCAATTTATTAGAATATAAGAGTCCACATCTATTAATTAAATAAAGGATTGAATGTCTGTATATAATGTTAAGGGGCGTTCTCTTAAATTCGCTCAGGTTATTTTAATAGAAAGATAAACTTAATATATACCTATATCTAAAAAATCTAACACAATTGTCAGGAGGGATAAAAAACTAAAGTGACTAAGGAAAATAACTAAAATGCCTCCAGGAAGATAACTCAAGCACCTGCATACTTGTAATTCCACACAATTGATGTTTCCCGCTCTTTGAAATGTGACCGGGGTGTTCTTTCGGTGAAGTACTCAATAACATGCTGAAAAAACACAGGATCAGGATTGTACATGGGAATTTCGGGAACATGAAGGAAAAGGACAATAATTGAAACTAAATGCACCTTCACACTGTCAAACCATTCCATTTTCAAAAGCTCTGGCATTGTTGACATCCATTTTCCTTTTGCAGGGTGTATAAACATACCATTCTCTGCGGCCAACCACAGGTCATAATTCCTAAAATTCTGAAATAATGGTAAGTTAAAAAGGCAATAAAGTAGTTCACAAAGATTGGGGAATATTAAAAAAAACTCTCAATTTACCTCCTCTAAGACTATTCTATCACTTCCACTAAGAATAACAATTGTAGTCTTTGGGTCGCTGCATAGTTCTGTCAGTGGCTGTTCTAATTCTGGATGCATCTTAAGTTCCATTTCCTTAATCTGACCATCTCTTTCCTCCACTCGTTCAGTTAAACATCCATTGAATCCCTGTTGTGTGAATCACCAATATAAAGAAGATACATACATGTATACACACAAACATGCATGCATCCACACGTTCACAACTTCACATGCATACATGCATGTGCATGTGCGCAGACAAACACATATAAATATAATTTCAAATGTATACATTCATGATTTCTTAGTAATGAAAAATGGTTAGCAAACTAAAAACATGAAGTTTTTCAATGATGATGGTTCTTCTCTGCAGGTGGCAAAATAAGAGAAGGCTGAATATGAAACCCATTACTGAGAGAAACTCTACTTAACATCAGCCATTCAGTCTCGAAACAAGTACGGATAACAATACAAGTGTACATGAACATCTGACATAACATATTCATTAAATATTCATCGATTCCACATAGATCTAGCATGAGACCTGTTGATTCTCTTTTCTAGCTTTAACATGCTCAGTTGCTCACTTTTAAAAATGTTGATGCTGTTCGTGTTAAAGACTTCCATATTTTTATATTAAGGTATTGTAGCTCTTCTGTCACTGCCTGCTTCTATAACATAGAACATTTTTCTGAATAAAATGACTCTTTTAGTTGTTACTACATGAGGTAGCAACATGTTATGTTACTTCAAAGGAAACAATCAAGTTGGTTGCTCGCAGGAAACTCTAAGAAAAGGAATCAAAGTCACGGAAGGAAAAAAAATGCTGAATTTTGTATTTTGATGGAGAAATATTTATATAATCATAGGCCTTGAGATCAGATGGTGTACCAAAATGATCAATCGGTTAGTTGACTGCAGATAACGTTCCACCACATCCTTAGTTGGAAGTGTGGCTGGGACTTGTCTTGCCCTTTGTCGTTGCTCAAAGACAGTTTGGTTTAGTTCACTGAAGGTATTCAAAAGACATTACTTCACAACAGAATTAATCTATAATAAAATTCCAAGCAACAGTTCTATTTTTTCATATGAAAACCCCATACGCATCACTTGATTTCACTACTACTAAATATACAATGGGTAGAGGAGCATACATGAAGTGAAATGAAAATTTAAGAATACTACCAGAATTATGGTTCATAATCTAAACCTGAGACAGTCAAGTAAATAGCTATGCATTCAATCAGTACGCTCCATGAAGTTGCCTCTCACCCATTCTTAAACTTAAGTTCTAATGCATCAAAATAGGTACTCCTTTGGTCCTAAACATAGGACTAATTTAACTAATATGATTAGATTAAGAAAGTTAGTTAATTATAGTAAATATGATATGTTTTTCTAAGTTAGTTAATTGTAATAAATGATACGTTTTTCCTAAAGTACCCTTGGTCATCAATTACTATGGCAGACTGATTTTTGACTTCAACCACTAATTGTTGCAGAAGAAGAACCTACCACCTTGAAATTGAAAAGATATTTTTTCTCCGTATGCATGTGGTATTAATGAATTTCTCAATCGTAGCAAGCATTACTCACTTTACCTGATACCTCGGTGCATGATTAAACTATTGTTGAGACTATTAATAGAAGGTAGCCAGGGAAAATATGGTAAAAATAAGAAACATGTCTTACATTTAAGACCAACACTAACTCCTCATTTAGGTCCTACATTTAAGACTAGAGGAGTATTTATGTTACTATTCTATGATATAAAATGGATACCTTACAAGAGTTTCTGCCCATTGCTGAGCAGTGTGGGTTTTTACATGTAAAAAGTTGCGTGTATGCCGCTTCTCTCTTTCATCAGAAGACATGTTCAGAGCCTCTTTAATAGCATCAGCAACTTCTGTGACGTTCCAAGGGTTAACCAAAATTGCACCAGCCCCTAGAGATTGTGCAGCACCAGCAAACTACAGGGAATATGACAAGCTTAGTGTGTCAGATCAACAGTAGATACATCTAGGTAAATAAGATGTGTGAAATATAACTTACTAGACCAAAGAGATGTTCTGATCAATCAAAATGAAGGTTGATAATGTCACCACACAAAAAAAATGAAGGTTGATAATCCAACATCATAACAGCAACAAAGATGAACAAAATGTCATATTTTATAAACTATCAACAAACAGTGCCAGCTAGGAGGCCTATGCGTGGAATGGAATATGGAATTATAAACTCCAGTTTAAGCAGGAAACTCTTTTAGTGACATTTTAGTTTAATTTATTTTTTGATTTCCGACTTTTATTTTATTTTCCCCCCTTATATTTTGGGTTCCCTGTAAATAGTACAATAGTATTACAAGTTTTTAAGACAAGTCAGACCTACGGAGCATCATTTTCTCTCCCAATTTTCCCTCCCTCTTTTTCCTGTCTCCCCGCACCCCCTTTCACATTTGTTTCCATAGTCTCTCCCAGATTTGAAACGCCTGTCAAGTGTTTCATGACAACAATAGCCGCTGCTCAAATTGGTCAAGATGCATGTAAAGAACAAGAGTACACGGAGGGATGGATTTAAGATATGATAGGTGGAAAATTATAGTCAGGAATCCTAGCAAGTGTGAAATTTCTATCTTTGAACATCTGATTGCATTATGTAACGAACAATAAAATAATTCAAAATCAACATAACCTGAGTTGAGAAATTAAATCCCAGAATATATACACAGAGAGGTTTATGTAATTACCTCACTAAGAATTAGTACCCCCTTCTTTTCCTTCTGGCATGCAACATATTCATAACTGACAAGATTCATCCCATCCCTCAAAGACGTGACAAGGGCTACATCTGGTTAAAAATTATAAGAGGCAAGTGATGCAACATTAGAAGAGAAGTTACTGAAAAGAGCTACATCAGAAAGCGATAAGACTTTTTTAGGCCATAAGGTAACTTACATCACTAAGCAAACTCAGTGCCAGAGAAGCAAATCTAAAGTGTAACTTCTCTATCGAATTTCTAAAACTTTTAAAAGATATCCATTCTACCTAATAAATCCATACATAAAGGGAAAGGGAAACTAGATTTTCTGGCAAAGATTAAAAATAAAAAATGATATTTCTATAATGGCCATTTTGATTTTATAAAACGTAGCATTGAACTCTATGCCCAAAATAAAGTTTTGAAAACAGAGAATTCCATTTTAAAATAACCAAAATATTAACTTCACATGGACAGATGATTAATTGACCATTTGAAAAGAAAAGAGACTCAGAAGAAATCGTAGTTCAGGATAGACAAATCATAAAGGTGGTCAGAGCTAGACCAAAGGATCATTGACTGGGAAACTTAGTTTAAACAAAATACAATGATATTACAGAAAGTTTACCGGTTACAGCATACAAAGCACAGAGTTTATGAAACTCAAGAGAGCGATCCTGTATACAGAACAAATGCATCAGGTTACCTGACATTTTCTTTAATAAGCTCTAGATCAATAAAAGTAGCAGCTAACCAACAAACGATGCAATATGGTAAAAGTTTCTTCTATCACAAATCAAACAGATTTAAAATTAAAAACTCCTAATAATGAATAAACCCTCTACCATTAATCATTCTTGGATTCGTTCATTAATTTAGAGAGAAAGAAGGAGGCAGCGTTTTTAAATAAAAATTTAAAAATGAAGCAAAAATGGAATGTTGTAATCAGTCCTACCAGTGATTGATGACCAATCAATTTGAAGGATGTTATCATGTTTTCTAGTCAATAATCGGATACTACATCTGTTAAAAGTGTAATATCTTACACAAGCTAAAAAGTATTGCTATCCTCGTACCAAATAAGAGTCAAGAAGCATGAACTGAACCTGCCTAATATATGATTTAGAAGCTTGTCTAAGTGTTCTAGAAAACCAAATGCATAATTGTTAGACTTTCTAATGGTGTAGAAGTAGTTGACTCAGATATCAATATTTAATAACAGACATAGTTTTTGAGAGAATTAGTTAGTTAATCAGGGTTCAGCTCTGTAACAGAATAAGGAAGGGTGTGACGACAGCTGATGAACTCAGTTTCCTTAATTGTCCATCTATTATCTACTCTTCTATCATTCTATTCCCTTTTGTTCTATTCAACATAGATTAAACCCAGAGATTTCCATAGGATTGCTTAGCAAAAGTTATATAATACCCAATTATTAACATCATTACTTTTACTTATCAACAAAAGGTATTTATGTGAAAAAATCATATTGCTTTACTATTAATTGCTAATTATTCAATCTCACTTATTCTGCAGATAGAACCCCCTTCAAACCTGAACTGATCTTAAATATTCAATTAGTCCTTTAAAATATGAAGACTAATGTACTTGGAAAATTTAAAAACTCAATCGGGGCTGTTATGAACCAATGTGACATTAACTAACTGAGCTGCATAATGATACATCATATATATACCAGGTTCATGTCCTACATTACAAAAGGTCCTGCAGATCATCTCTAGTTTACAAAACTTTTTCAGCCTATCTTGGGAAGAAATTGAGGGAACAAAAAAAAACTAGTAAAATTAGTAAGAAGAGAATGCTTTAGCCTTACTTGAAAAATGAAAATAAAAACCACGCAATTTAAGCAAGAGGAGAATAAAAGTGAAGATAACATGGTAAAATAAAGAATCAATCACAACTAATTTATGTTGACACAATTTTTTGAAGATGAATAATTATGCAATTTAGGATACTTTCAAGTTTATAGTTAAATTATCTAAATTTTTGGAAAGACTGACTGTGCTGAAACAAGATAAGATTATCAGTGTTAAGACTGCACCAGGTGAAGTACAGGAACAGCAGTCAGTGTTCCAAATCTTCCATTAATGCGACCAACAATTTCATGAACCTGGCTTGTAAGCTTTTGATCTGTGAAAATGGAAGAAATAAGTCAATTATCAAAATCCAGAAAGCATAAATAACAAAAGATATAACAAGATAAGAGATCTTCCATAACTCAAGATCCACAACAAAAATGATACTGATGATGCTTTGAAGTTTGATCTGAATAAATCAATGTAAACCCAATGTTCAAGAAGTATTTTTTTCCAAATAAGTTTGTCTCTCAGGAACAAAAAGAGTGCTAAAAAATGGGGATATCACTGAATCTACAGTAATATACTACAAATAGTCCAGCTTCAATGAGAAATTACTGCTCATTCTCACTGGGATTCTTAATATATAGAAATGATAAGTTAATGATTTATAGAGGTTATGAAAAATAAGTATGTTTTCATACTTGTAATATGATTATATTTATGACCGATGCCATGACTCCTAAGAAAATAAATTTATAATGTGTGTTATCCACACTACAAAAATGAAATTTCCAAATGCTGTTTTCATCTAACAGTAACGACTACATACATTTACATTCCACCACATTAGTAATATATACTTGCAATCAACTAAGTTGACAGAGTATAACACCATACTCATTTCAGTATGTGAATTGCAACTTAGTTTTTGTTTCAAACTCATCAAAAAGGTGTGTCTACTTAGTTCCAAAAGTTAATTATAATTTCATGTTTGAAGGCAGCATAGGAAAATACTCTATCTTCCACTGCAAGAAGTGACGAAATATCAGAGCAGAAGCCAATTTTGAATAATGTTATACTGTGGAAGCCACAAGAACAAAACAAAGTAATGTAATTATCATACATTCAAGAACATCTGTTCTAGTTGGCACAGCAATTTGAATCAAAACTACTTTATCACGCCAACATGAATTCTCTTCCAGAAATTTTTCAAATGCTAGAATTTTCTGCGGAATTCCCTTTATCATATCAAGACGATCAACACCTAGTATTACCTGAAATGCCAGAAAAATGTCAATTAACAAATCATGTCAAGCATGCAATTCAGATGGAAAAAATAGAAAACAAAAATATAACAATATGCCACACCACTCATTTATACACAAAGAAACATAAACTAAACAGTGGCTTTGTCAATACAAATATTATTGAAAGCTATTGACACAATGTAAAAAGTCACCTTTCTGCCTTTAAATCTGTCTTCGAATTCTTTGATGCTATTCTTAACTTGAGGAAGGTCAAGTGCACATATGAATCGATCTGAATCTATCCCGATCGGAAACTAACATTCAAGGGCAAAAGAAGCATATAAGTCGTTCTGAATAAAAAATCATCATTATATTAGGTCAAAACTAACGCAAATTGTTAAAGCTGCTTTTCCCTGTTCTTATTTTCCTTTTTACAAGTAAACCCTGAAGTGAAAAGTTTAAAAAAATTATGCAAAATAACTAGGCATAGCAATGAGCACAAATGATCACATACTGCAGTAACTCGAGTCAACCTCCCTTGATCTTCAATTCCTTTAGGTGTACCCTCAAGCCCAAGAATACGAGTGCAAGCACTGACAAAGTGCCGTGCATAATCATAGGTGTGAAAACTGTTCAAAAAAGTGCACACGTACATGTAAGAAACAAAAGAAAGGAAAGGCTGAAAAATATTTGGGGGAAAAAAAACACACGTACAGCTTAAAGGGAGGAAGCACTTGAGAAGTTAATTATGGGTAAACATAGATGGAAGGGTTCAAACTGAACAAAAATGAAAACAAGAGAAAATGCTAAACAAAGAAATTATGCATCATTTCCAAAGTTCATAGTCAATGAAAAAAGGCAGAGTTCGATACAAAGCATTTGATCTCCAAAATGCTCAAAGGGTCTCATCATTTAAGTACAGAATAAGAGGGATGACTGTAAATTTTTTAAAAAAATAATTATTCCAAACTAAAGGAGCAGGTTGAAACTTACGCAACTAAATCTGCTGCAATAACAGAACGCAGAAGCTCTGATCGAGATGGCAGCATCCTATGAATTTCTGAAGATGGAAACGGGGTGTGGAGAAACCAACCAATTTTCATGTTTCTGTCATGGTCCTTTAAGAATTTTGGAAGAAACATGAGATGGTAATCATGGCACCAAATAACATCACCCTCCTGATAGTGTTCTTTCACGACATCAGCAAACATTTGATTTGCTTTCATATATGCCGCAAACTGAGATTGAAAATTCCTTGTGGTGGCAAGACGATCTTCTTGTGGAAGTCCAAGGTAATGCAAAAGGGGCCACAAGATGTTATTGCAGTAACCATTATAATATTGATGAACAATGTCTTCATCAAGAATTACTGGAATGCACCTCTGCAATATAGGTTTAGCAAAAGAAGAATCTTAAAACTTATAGAACCTTTACCACAAATTCCGTATTACATATCATCTAATGATGAAAATGCATGGTTGTGCTTTGCATTTTGAAAATCTCAAACTTCATCCAAGAGATACAATATTTCACACCTTTTCAGCCAAGGCTTTGGTAAGTGTCTTCTGTCCAATCTCATCCGGCACAATGACACCAGCCCAACCTATCCAGATTGCCTCAATCTCCTTGATACCTTTGTCGATTCACGCAGTAATATTAGATAACGTTTTCCATGAAAGGAGACCAAGTTTAGTCCCAAGGATTGAAACTCACTTTTCTAAACCAACAACAGTATAGCATATACTAAAAATAAATAGGACACTGATGTATAGCACACTGATGTTTGATAAAACACAGGATCCCTTGGAAATATGATTTCCACGAAAAGTACAAATGGAAAGAATAAAAATAAATAGCAGCGTAATCAACACCAACCTAAAAGAGCACTCACAAGACCGCCAGCGCTCATCTCCATGGACCACGAATCTTCACTTGTCCTAACTGCTGAAACTGGCAGCCTGTTGGCCACCACCAAAAGTCGTTGTCTTGAAGGCCCCCCATGATTATTACAACTTAATTTGTTCAAATGAAAGCCCTCGCTACTTAGCCCTCTTTCTCTTAATAACCGTTCATCGCAACCGGGAAAATGATGAGAACTACCGTAACCGTTGCAAATATGATCACTCTGAAAGTGACCCATCGAATAATTGAACGAATTTCTCCCCTGCATTTTGACAGGAAGATTTATTATCCATGAAAACACGAGCCAAAAAAATTGCGGAACATCTCTAATCTGCTTGCCAATAACAGAGAGTATCATAGTTCTTGAAACGAATTGTGCGGCAACGAGAAAATAGGTCCATTTATTCCAGAGACGAACAAGAAAATTAAGCGCATAAAGAGGAAAGAATACTCCGATGGCAGTGAATAAATTCTTTTAATTCCTTTTAAAACAAAGAGAGAATGGAATTGACTGAAGTAGGGATGAACAGCTTGGGCTTAGTTCTCAGGGGGTGAGTTTCAAATTCGCATTCCAAATATGAAGGGTGTATCAGCTTCCTAGTTAGGAATCTGGGTTGCAGAAAATCGAAGTACAAGGGAGTGTTCGGTGCAGCCCACGATTGTAGAAGCACAGTCGACTCAGCGATAATATAAACACATTGCATGAAAGAAAGAAAGCTGGGAAAGAGGTGGGAAAGCAAAACAGAACAGTGCCCATCCGATTGCAAAGACACGAAAGCTTACCAGTCAAAACGTTGACTCTGACTCAGAAGTCACCAACTTGAGAACAGGAGAGGGAATTCTGTGAGGTGTCGTCACGAGTTTCTGCTTCGATGAATGTCAGTGAAGCGCTCAAAAAAGCAAAGAGAGGTAAATGCAGGAAAAAAGAGACAAAGGTGGTAGGGAGAGAAATGGGAAACCTTCCAAATTGCGAGTGAAAGCAAATACTATACAATGAATCATCATCGATCGGGGAGGCTATATTAGGAATAGGATCAGAGAGGCAGAGTCATGCGGGAGAAGTAAATGAGAAACCAAAGATATTGCCGAGGGCAGAAGAAGAAAACGCACCAGCACTCCCATTGATATAGGACAAAAATCCCATCATGCAGTCATTAAGGGGGATCCAGGAAATCACAATCCCAAGCAACATGTGCGTAAGATCCTACCTAATACATTAATCAAGTTTACCAATTTAAAGATACTAAGTTGACTAATTTCAAAGACATTCTTTGAAATATGACATATGTTAAACAATATCTTTGAAACATGTGCTTAGGATCCTCCCTAATAGGCTAATACATTAATCAAGTTTACCAATTAATTATGACATATGTTGAATAATATCTTTGAAATATTTGTATTTATTATTAGATTATAAACTAATTTATAAGTCACACAAATTTGTTTTATTTAAAGAAATTAAAAAATCATTTTTATAGTCCGTACTCCCTTGTACAGAAATGAGGATTTCAGATGTATTTCAAATTCAAACAGGTAGGATGGGCCAAAAAAAAGGCAGGTCAAGTGTATGCAGATTTTCTTTCGAAATTGTCATTAAAGTATTTATTTCCTTAATTGTAGGTGTTTGATTTGAAGCCATTCATGCACATTTATCAAAATAATTGGGAAATATTTTTTTCGAATTATTTAAAGTATAAAAAGGGTATATTCTCTAGATATTGATTTCCATTTGACCCACACCTAATTGCTAATTGGACAGAATTTAAGTAAATTGGATTTTGTTCTTCCTATGGATCACTGAATGGTAGTAGTAGAATGGTACGATCCAAGATTAATTATGGCATATATTATTTAATGTTTTTGAAATATTTATATATATCATTATATTATATCAATTTATAAGTAAGATAAATTAATTTAATAAATATAAATATTTGAAGATGTTTTATTGAGAGTTCTTAATATTTCTAAATTTGTCAAATTGATTTTTTAAGACCGGAGTATCTTGAATTGCATTCAAGTCTCTTGGCATTTAAATCCTGCCTAAATATTTAATGAATAAAACATGATAAAAATGATGAGGAAATAAATAAAAATAATAAATTTTAATAAATAATGGATTATTAAAAAAACAAAGTACCCTCACTGTTACTACCACTGGCGACTTTTCTATGAGTGGTGCTGCTTTCACCAGCAACTTTTCCTCCCAAGGAAGGGTTGAAATTTTATATCGCACTTGTTTGGAAACACTTAACTCTCATTTAAAAGTATGTTCAACAGTGTTTTTTCGTAAAGACAATTTTATCCACATATTTACCTCAGTTTGCGTAAAAGTACTTCTCTACCGTTTTCTCAAATGGACCCGTCATCTTTTGTCTTTAACACGAGTGCACTGACTTTTGTGTTTGAATTAAAAAGTTATATAAATTAGGTTAAAGTATACTTTTAGTCCTTTATGTTTGCGTCAGGTTTCATTTTAGTCATTTAAGTTTAAAAAGTGCACTTTCAGTCCCTCAAACTTAACGCCGTTAGTTTCTCTTAACGGAAAATGCTGACTCATCAAATTTAATCGATAACTGTGCAATAAAACGTTGACAAAGCATACTCACATTTTAATTATAATTTAATAATATAATAAATTTGATATTTTAAATTGTGTAAAATAAAAAAGTATCTAAAATAACAGCGTTAAGTTTGATGAGT
>JANTPZ010019527.1:0-13906 GCA_025593235.1 Vachellia pachyceras | reverse complement strand
ATGTCAGATATTGGCAGTTGGTGCAGATCCCCTACTTAATCGATTTGACATGAATGGTGTGATACTTTCACAAATACAATGCGCTCCTCCATCGTCTTCTTCTATCTCCTTGCATCCATCAGGGGTACTGTCTTGATTTCATCTTACTTTATGCATTTGGAGCTTATTGACTTGTAGCTGAAACTCTTTCTGAAAGTGCATTTTACATGTCCCAGATCATGGCAATTGGAGGTTATGGATGTCTTGTGGATGTTATCTCCCAATTTGGAAGTCACATGTGCACATTTCGCTGCCGAAGTCTTTAAAGTTGTGGTGCATTTTATTTTGAAGAATACTTGTAGGCTGCGTTTGTTTTTCCCATTTCCTCACGGCACATTTTATGGAACGGAGAAACTTATGTTCAACGGAAAGTTAACCCACGGGGATTGCTTTAATTTACTTTGGAAGTTTTCATTCAAGAGTAATGTTGTCTCTAAAGTTTTTTTAGAAATGACTCCAGAAGTTTCAAAATGGAGCAATGTTACCCATTACTGTTAAAAAACCTCCATTGACTTGTAAAAAATTTGATATTGACCATTAACAATCTTAACTATATTTCAGAGCTTCATTGTTCCTGAGGAAAAACTTCTGGGGATTGTAAACATTAACCCATTACTTAATGAATTTCTTATTTTGTGCTTGTGCGAAATAGGCAAAGGTTCGAAATGGGTCGAGCTGAGTAACATCATAGTTAACTCTTCTGAGTATCAACTTGGAGGAAGATAAACAGAGGATATAATTCTGATTTTTGCCTGGGCTGGCTATCTCTAGTTTCACAAAGACATTAGAGGTCGATTGAGAAGCATTTTGCAAGGCATATCTAAATTTCATCCACCCTTTGATGATAAAAAGATGGACGGTTTAGACTTAATATTTTATAAAATTATTATAAACATGAATGAATTTAAACTATTAAAATTTGGGCATACAATTCAAAGTTGCACTATAGAACAAATAAATAAAATTAACTTACAAAGTTTAATAATAATTTTATAAAATATTAACCTATCCATTTTACAATCCAAGTGCTGATGAGATACTAATAAAAAAATAAGGAGGAAAATGAGAACATCTGCCTCTCATAAGATGCATTCTTCTATAAACAAAATCCAGACAAACACATCACCAATAAACATATCCTGACTTCTTGCTCCAAACATAGGAACATGAACGCAATTATCATACAGTGAATAATCTCAATGAGAACAGATGACAATGAACAAAATATATAACGTGTATGCAATAGTATTCTACATGAATCACGTTTATAAAGAAATGCGTGTTATCTATCATCAAATATCAAAATTCCAGAAGTTTTATTCAATATTACGCTGCGCAACAACATATTTGGGAGGCATTTCCAGATTATAAGTATCTAACCTAAACCATTTACAACTTCATAACTAGTTATTAACAGAAGCCAGTTTCACTGCTACATATCATTGTACATGGATTCGCATGAAACAACATCTAGAATTGGTGGCCTGGAGATGCTCAGCCCATAGGAACAACGAAAAAATAGGCAGCCACATATCTACAACAGTTTGAAGAAACTCATCCATTTGCATGGTTGATGATGTAACGCTAAGCTTCGTCAATTTCCTTTTTCCTATTCATCAAGTCATGGTAGTATAGCAATACACACATAGGTTGGCCAAGAATACTGAATATGAACCAAAAAATCATATTCCCAACCTGGCATGAAGAAAATACCTAAATCACTTTCAGAATATGAAGTAACACCTTTCCTTTTGTTAAATTAGGAGGGTTTGAATGATTATTATTTACATCTCATCCCACTCTTGCCACCTAAGCTACTCATGATAAAAAATGACATGATAGAATAAAATGATCACACGGAACATTTAAGAAGCATACCATTGAGCTTCTGAATTTGTTTTGAAGGTAATTTGTAATCAAGACCAACGGAACCTAGAAAAGCAGCAGCATAATCATGATTATTATTTTAAGTGAACCAAAACCACCAAAACTGCATAACAGATTATTGGGTTACCAACAGTAAACAGCTAGAGCTTAGAGTAAATTCAAAACTGGAGAACAACAATTACTGCATCTTGTTTTCTTGATCTAGATAATCTTGTGAATCATTGTAAGAAGGCACTTAAGTCTAATGGTTGCAGTGCCAGGGTCAGGGAAAAAAGAATGGTTTTATACCTGAAACATAATTCCAATGAAAGCCCACAATTTAAAGATGTGGCAAGGAACAGCAATGCACAACTGCAGTCAGATGAAACAGAAAGCATGAATAAAGTTAAAGTCATCTGTCTTTGAAAAGTAACAATATCAAGTTAATCAGATTTGCTTATGTACTTCAGCTGATAAGAACAAGTTAATTAGTGGCAGGCTTCATCAAATATGACAACAAAAGGTGCATGAAAATGAGTCAAACTCAGACAACGATTCACATCACAAGTGACTCTACACAAGCTTTGGTGAAGCTTGAGAAAATGTTCATGTCAGTACTATGAATACGCTAAGAGAAGAGATACCTAACAAACCTGGAATTTTTAGCTGCCCATAAGTATCAAATTAATTTTCTCATCATATCAATTATCAGCCCACCATATTAAATTTTGCCAGACTCCTTTTACCTCTTTTCAAATATCATTTTCCTTTTCTTTTGCATTCTAAACCCAAATTTGTAAAACTATAATATATAAAAATTTGTGAAGATAGCAGATTGTCTTGTCAAAATCTATCAGGGACAGATTTAACACCTATATTACACATCACAAGCCAAGCAACAGGCTTTAAAGTACTTGGTTTTGCCAAATCTTGGCTTAGCTCTTAAGGCCCTTTGATATTTGCCGATAATTTTATGATGATACCTCACAGGCTAAGGTCATTAGCAACGTGAGTTGCAACTTTATAGCTTTAATTTTTTAATCCTCTCCACCAAACCCTGTCAAAGGAAATGGATCGAAGGAACACCTGGGATGAAGTTAAACAAGCTCTAGCCAACTTTTTATGAAGAGCACCTACACAACCAACATACTTTATAATGTAATAAGAAGGGAACAGGTTGATAAAGGACGAACCACACACCTCATGGAACACAGCTGATACCAGGAAGGCGATTAAAATGGCAACACCCTGTACAGAATAATGAAATTAAAATTACAAGGTAATCTAGAACTCAGGAAACAGCATTCCATTGATTAACATAAATCCAAATATCAGACAACAAAAAAAGAACTCAAATTCAGGCCAGAAGGGAAAAAAAGAACTCAGTTTAATATTCATAACAGAACTAAAAACAGAGAAAGAAAAGACAGATAGGTTACAAATTAACTCAGTACCTCCCCTAATCTTGTTTAATCATGTGAGTTTACAAGCATATGCATATGCGTGTTTGAGCATGTGAGAGTCAATACTCAAGACTATAAACAGAGGCTAACTTTAAATATTGACTCTCAATTTAAGGCATTCAACAAAAAAAGACATATTTGACTTAGCAAAGAACTATTCAATCAATCAGTTAAAATATAGGACCAAAGAAACAAGAATGAAGATCATGAAACATGTTTCATTTTTCATATGCACTCATGAAATTCAGAAGTTGGATTCATCACCTTTCCAATGCCACATAGTAAAAACAGGTGGCAAAAGCAAATAACCATACAGGTCATTTATCAGGTGTCACATCTTTGCAGTTTGCTTTGTTTTTAATTGATTTGTTTAGCATCATTCAATTAGTATGTATTGTGCCTCCTATTAAGTTCGTTATATGAAAAATGCAGGAGGGATATGGTCTATTAAGTTCGTTATGTCCAAAGAAGGCCATTGGAGGCACTAATAAGAAGAGTGGATCAAGCAGTGTAAAGTCCTTTAAAAAAGGTTGGTAAGGTTGAAGCACACTCTCAACGAGGCTATAGAAAGATATCTTTTGGTTAATAATCTATCCAAAGCATCGTGTGGTACATGTAATCGACCCAACCTAGTGGGACAAAGCTTTGTTGTTGTATATGGAAAATGCAACAAATTTTCCTTTTCACAAATGTTCATCATCCTCTCTTTCAACAGAAGATATAAAAAAATTAAGTGTGCAATTGAATGAAGAGAAAGAAGTTCCATGCAACAAACAAGCAACTGTAGCCTTCAATGTTCCAACACCCTCACCCTACCAAAAAGAAAAGACAAGCTAAAAGATAAAAGATAGTGCTATAGAAGTAATGAACACTGTCAGATGATGAGACAAGCAATGTGCTTGACTAGTATTTTTCACACTCGGCTAAGTGAGACGGAGATTCTTGATTGCTCAAGTACCTTGGGTATACCTTTCCTTAGGCATGGAAAATATAAGTGGCGGACCATCCATTTGTGTACAGGCTGAAATGGGAAAAAATCAACTTTTATACAGTGAAGGATTAAAACAATGCTTGTAAACTGCACATATGTTCTCAAACAATGTTCTAAAATTATGTGTTAGGCGTGTGGTAAAACTCAAGCCAGTAAAAGCAAATGATCCAAGCAAAAATAAAAAATCAACCCATCCAACACTTGCACCAAAATAAAGTCTGAACAGGTAGACATACCATGTTCCACATTCTCCAATACTGATGACATCAGCAGCATGAACGAAACCAACAGGGACAAAAAATGTCAGAAATTCAATTCATGACAATCTTGTAAATGAACAACCCAGAAATATGCCAGGACAAACAACTACCTCTTCAACAGTTTTTGCATTCCACCAGTCTTTATAAAATTCACGATCACCAAACCGAAGAAGCTCAGCAAGTATATTTAGCCTGCATGGAAATAGTGCCTCTAAGCATGGACGATCCCAAAACTAAATCATATCTAAAATATCAAAGCTGTGCTTTCAGATTTAATAACTATAGATGAACTATCCCCCACAGCAAAACAAACAATTTCATCAGTGCTTTACTCTCTGGTCCCTCGGTATTTTTGTCAAATACTCCCTTAACAGAACCACGGGCAAAGCAACTAAAAGAACCCTCAAAATCCATTATACATGTTCAGAAGCATATCTTTTAGATGACAATAATCACCACTAGTACATGTATCAGAATTAACTAGAAATCCCCATCAACACTGCAGTTATTAATGGAGCTATATCGTTAGGTGGAAATTATTTGTCTACATATAGACATGCAGAGCAGATGAAGGACATAATACACACCAAAGGTGAAAAAAGCAGTAGAACATGCAGAGCCACACATATAAATTTGGAACAGAAAGCTTGAGAACTCTTTCGAGGGCATATAGAAGGTTTCCCTTCAAAGGATGTTCTGAATTTTGGACAATAGGATTAATATACTGCAAAATCACATTATAAAATAGACATCAGAATATATGAAAATGTACAGAAAATAAAATTTGAGGAAAATATAAGAGGTGCCCAAGAACATTTAGGACATGAATAATCGCTGCTTACTTGTTCTATTATAAATCCCATAACTCCGGTAAATATCATCAGCTTAATAAGTTGATGAAACACCCAACCTTTTCGAACATATGGTGTGCGAGGATAGCTTGGCTATATTAGCAACACATCAAGTTGACATAAAGAGAATGCATTAAACAAGTTAATGATGGAGTTTAGAATTATACTCAGGAAAAAAATTATTTAGACAAATTCAAACAAGTTATAGCAGCATTTAGATGGGCACAAGCAACTCAAGTAGATTGTACATGTTACTCTTTATAACTTTGGTGAATCTCAAAAATAAATTCCAATAACCTACTGTAATGAAGACTGCAAATAATTGCTACAAAAAAAATCATGCATTTTCATTCCTTGTCTGTTTATGAATTATAAACATCCAACAAACTGCATCTCTCATATATGGCCAAACAATAAATAACGGTGCCAAAAAAATTCATAGTTTCTGAAGAGCACCAGAAAATCAAAGTAATGATTGAGGGACATGTAACCAACACCATATATGCTTGAAAATAATCGAAATCAATAAGAAAGCGAGCAGCGTTTTCCACGAATGGAGGGTATGACTGATGCTTGAGTGTGAATTTTAAAGCCCAACTATCAAATTAGTAGCACAATGATTGGCCATAAAAACTATCCAGCCTTTTGAAGGCATCGCAAAATAGGAACAAGGATTAAATGGTTAAAATTGGTCATGGAAATAAAATGTAGTAGAAGCAACGAAATTACTTCCCCAAGTGAGCATTCATTGAAGAAGAGAAAGAGGCTTTCAGTAAATTCCAGCTAGCTAATTACTACTACAGCAAACTAAAATAATCTAGATTTAAGCCTTAGAAGGATTCCTTCGACTAGAACCACATGGCCTTGAAGTGAGATCAAAGATTAGTCTTTGCATAGTCCACAAAATGGATAGATGGTAGACACCTCAGAGTCTTCACTGAAAAAACATATCAACTAATTTCCTAGGAGTAGATGGTAGATCTTTGGTGTATTACTTCTGAGTTCTGACATCAACTCTAACAAAACATCCAAGACAAAAATTCAGTAGCTTCAAATAAATTTATAACAGCATTTTATCCACGGGGAAGCAAAAATAATTAGGAATGTACAACATTTTGCATTAAAAAATAAATAGATAAATTGCTTAAAAATGCCACTACCTGATAACATAATGTAGGAGCAACCATGAAGTATGCCAAGCTCTTCAAGCTCACATTGCATTGGCACTCTATATTTGAAGTATTGGGTAGTGCTTCTCCCTGAAACACAAAAGAATATTGAAGTATAATGATTGGAAAGGGGGGTGTTCAAAAAACAGTTAATTTATCATTATCTGAAATTTTTGCATAATATTAGCATGGTGTAAGGTAGAATGGAAGGGAAAGTAGGTAACCATTTCAATTGATCTGGCAAGTGATCTCATATCATAGTTGGTGTGAGCATAAGACACCAGTTTTAACCACACAATGCAGGCCAAGAGCATCAATGTAACACCTGATAAAAAAGCAGAATCACACCTGCAAAGAACGACAACAGATCATTAAGACATCTTCACAGTATCCCTATCTGGGAAATGGCCAGGTATTTCCATCAGATTCGTTATTTTATTCATCAATTAGATACATTCACTTCCACTGACACTGCTACTTGAGGTGGTCAAAGGAGATAGCATCTCTCGCTATAAAGCCAAAATCCTAAATACACCAGGCTGCCAAGGGTAAGTGTACCATCACATCACCCATGAAAAGGACTTAGACTAAAGAAACTCCTAACTGTAATACCAAAAAAAGGCATCTCCACTACAGTTCATGGAGGCATAGGATTTAGCATGGTCTAATGGCCCGGTTGAGGTCCTGCAAATGTTACACTTACATACTTACATTGGCACCAACTAAATGCATATGAAGGTAGATATTATTTACTGTTTAGTCATAAATGATCGGTTTGCTTGAACTGACACTTGTTAGGAACGTTTGTTTGAATTTTTCCTCAATGGTTAGGCTAAGTCAGTGAGGAAAAGAATTGAACTCCAGCACCATATGAACCAAACATCAACTATGGTTTGCCAAAGGGCTTTAAATCCCTCCTTAAATACTGCAAGGATCGTGCTATATATGGCAGAGCTCTTTATCTGTAACACCTTAAGCAACTAGAACTCGTACGGTAGTACACTAGAAGCAAAACCTTCCCAGATGGACATAAAATGGTGCTACAAGTAACATAAAATGAGGGTACATTATGAACCTTCAAATGAATTTTAGTCTCCAGGGAAGAATCATACCAACCTGAGGATTACTAAAACCGGATATAACACTGCAGCTGACGTATTGATTACATGAAGCAAAACAACAACCTGAGATACTCCGGCCAATATTCCCAAACACGTAAGTTGGAAAGTTGTGTTTCCAAAAAGTATTAAACCATTAAACATTTATCAGTTCAAACAAAGGAAAAAAAGACAAAGGACAGCAAAGTGACTTCTAGTAAAGAATTTAAAAAAAAAAAAGGCTTGAAAAAATCACTTACTGGTTCAGGACTACAATTTTTCTGCGCCAATTTGTCCACTACAAAGGCAGCAAGAGGAAATACTACAAGGGTAAGGCTGCAAAGGAAGCGCTGTTAAAGGTAAATAACATCAAATGACAAATCCAAACAAGGATTCTCAGAAGTCCTAAAATAAAGAGTGCACTGATCAAGGAATTAATTGAAGGCATTACCCACACATGAAGAGGGGCCAGTCTCTCAATGATTTTGGACTAAACCAAAAGCCATACTTAATCAACCAGCCGTACTGAAACATGAAGAAAAATAAACAAGAAAGACAAAAGTGAGTATCAAAATTAAAACGGACTTAAGCAGAACGGTAAATTTAAATCACTCAGAATGAATAAGCGGAAGAGGCAGACCTTCATTAAATTCTCGATTATGAGTCGACTGTTCACCGCAACAAGCACTACAATACAGAGGTTGAAAAGGCCCGCGTGACTCTGCAATTGGTAGATTATTTAGTAACGTTCTGCCGAGCCAGAACAAAAAGCTTATTCATAAAAGCATAGGTGAAAAAGCCAATTCGTCAAACCAAAAAGAATTTCACTGGCACAACCTGTCTAAAAATTTTGTCGGAGCTGAGAGGGCTCTCCTTGATTCTGCGATGAGCCGGAACCGAAGGACGATAAGCAAACTTCAAGGCGGAAACATCCGGTAACTGTTCTGGAATCTTTTGGTTGATCGCATTGGTACCATCCAACTTCTGATTCCCATCTTGAGCACCAGCCTTGGAATAATTGGAGCCAGGATCAGCAGAACTCTCGGCTTCAGCCTCAGACCTAACAGAAGACTCAGACAGGGCCCTCCGACGAAGAGAAGCAAGGCTGAGATCCAAATCGCTGTGAACGGAAGCAGAAGTAGTAGCCGCAGTGGTGGTGCCTCCACTCTCAGGCACTTGAGAAACCGCCATGGAGTAGAAAGAGAACCAAGCCCCCACAACAATCACACAGAAAACCAATAAAATTCCTGATGAGAACAATCCTTATTATTGTTATTCAGTTGATATTGAGAGATGAAAACTTCATGCAGAAGGGAGAATTGTACTTTGAATTTGGAGTGGAAAGCAAATCGAATCAGAGGGAAAGAGAAGAGATGGCGTAACTGAGCAGAAGAAGCAGCGTTAGGGGGATGAGAGATGCGATGGAATAAAGAAGTAGGGAGAAGGGTGGTTATGGAGATGTTATAGAATCAAAGAATGAAAAATAGTGATGGTGAAGATTAGAAGGGAAGAAGAGTGTCTGCTGCAGAACGAGACCGTTGGAAGATTCGTGCCAGTGACTCCACAAGAAGAGAGATCTGAGGAGGCACCACCTTTGCTTGACACGTAATCCCGGCTGCCATTTCTTGACGTCTAAGCTGAACGCCACGACCTCAACTCTCTCCCTTCCCTTGCATTCTCAGAATGGTCCATTCCCTTTATTTAATATTAACTAGTTGCTCGTTAATATAAAAGGTAATTAATTTTTAATAAGATGAATGTATTTATTTCCACGTTAAATTATATTATACATCAATTTATATTTTAGATAAATTAATTTTAAAAAAAATATGTAGATATAAATACGTTTAAATAATGTACTTAATTTTTTTAACATCTTCAACAAAAGTCAACTAACTCTTATATTAAGGATCGGAGGTAATAATTTACTACTACCTTTTATCATTAATATAAGAATCAGTAATTTTTTTTTGAAAAATATTAACAAAACTAATTAACCTATGTATTTATATCCTAAGCCCTAAATTATTTGAAGCTAATTAACCAATATATGCTATAATTAAATAAATTATTTAATTTTCTAATATTTTTAAAAAGTTAACTCATTTCGTATTAGAATTGAAGTGTGAATCCAAAATGAGACGCTCAATTTATGATTTTTTTTTTTTGGTATGATTCAACCGGTTGGATAACGAACCGATCACGAGCCTTATGACTACTAGAGAATTTTTTTTATTAATTGCTTTCTGTTTTACGAAATTAGACGTGGTCCCATGCTTACTGTAGGAATTAAGAACTTATCGATTTTACAAGAACGTAGGGATGTATAATTAAATAATCTTTAAGGTTAGAAACTACAGTAATTTATGCGAGTTAATTAACTTTTGTTAGAGATTAAGAAAGTCAAATACATTATTTAAATACATTTATATTTATCATTTCTCCATATAATTTCTCTCTAAACTAATTTATTTAACTTACAAACTGATATATAAATTAATCATGTTCATAAACAAATAATTTTAAGTAATGCATTCAGCTTCCTTAACCGTCCTAACGAAAGTCAATTTACTCTGATATTAAAGACGAAAAATCATATGTAATATTATTTAATATTCCATCCGCTGCCTTGTACAAGAGCTAAGCCAGAGAGTTGCACCTATTTAAAAAATATTTTAAGGTATTGAATATACCATAAAACAATTCAAAATGATAGATGCAGCTAAAAAATATTTTAAAATAGTGGATTCATGATCAACCTTACCAAAATGGTAAAAGAATGTGATAATTGTGGGGGAGAGGGAATAACTGTACCAAACTGTGGTTAATAAGCCAGAATTTAATACTGTGGTAAGGCCTTTGATTGATGTGGATTCCTATATAGTCATAATTTTCTTAATATAATATAGCTTTAATGCCTATATGGTAGTATGGCACGGCACCTATCACCTATGACATTTATGTGAACTTTAAGGACTGTTTATTAAGGTTTTTCAATTTCAACCTTTTAGGTTTAGGTTGTCCCTTGCATTAAATTAAAATATAATTAAAAATCCATTTTACGTAAGTTGACATCTCATATGTTTATTTTGGATAATGCGAAATCACTTGGAAAAAGCCAATCCAAACGTCATTTAATGGGTCCATTTAAATAACCGTTGGAAGAATGATTTTTAGTCAGAATGTATTTTGAAAAATGGCTTTTTATCCAAAATGCATTTTGAGAAATAAAAATTTATTTAGACATACGTTGTAAAAGTGACATTTAATGGAAAATAATTTAAAAGAAAATGAATCTAGTTAAATAATATATATTATTTTATATTGTGATAAAATTAGTCAAAAATGAAATAAAAGTACTTAGAATTTTCTAAATTGTGATTTAACATATATAGGTCATGATTTAAAATTTTTATGATGGGTTACGACCTAGAATCGCAATTTGTATTTTTGATATGGTTGCCTATTGGGCAAAAGAAGCTTTTTTCTCCTTTTGGATAACCATCGGAATAATGAATTTTGGTCAGAATACATTTTGTAATATAACTTTTATCCATAATGTATTTTGAAAAATGAAAACTTGTTTAAATAAACGTTGAAAAAGTTATTTTTGATAGAAAATGATTTAAAAGAAATTTATTCTCATTAAATAATACATATATATTATTTTATATTGTGATAAAATTAAGAGAAAAATGAAATTATAAAGTAGTTAGAATGTCTCTTATCACAACTAAAAATTTCCATGTACCAAGTCTTGATTTGAAATATTCATGTCACAATTTGTAAGTTTAAAATCAAGACTTTTAATGCATTTTTTATAGAAGAAGCTTTTTTTTTCCATTTGTCTTATAATGCATTTTGAACACAACCTCTTCCAAACACACATTTTAACCTCTCCCAAACACGTTTTTCTTCCTAAAATGCATTCGCTCCTCAGAATGCATTCCTAATGCATCAACAGACTACCAAACACACCCATACGGAATCATGCTTTAACGGCCTCGGTTTCATTCACGAGTTGGAATGGGTGAAGATGCACCACTTCACTGTCAGTTAACATGATATCCATGTTAGTTAATTAACGAGGAAGATTACCACTAATTCTTCAGTCTTAAATTTAAAAGTTAAATAACTAATTTAAAAACATTAAAATATTAGTTATATTAGTTATTTATATCAAATACTGTAATACCCTGTTTAATCTTTGGCAAAAAAAAAACCTATTTAATTATTACACCCATTAATGAAAGACCCCGCTTTAACATATGCAATACACGAGTAGTCTGGGAAAAAAATAAATTCAAGAGGTAAAGTGGATAAAAACAAACCTCCCTTTTTTATTGAATACCTATTTGTAGAAAATGATCAAGGCCCAGAGACTAAAAGAACAGTCTAAATAAAGTAAATGTAGTTTAAAACTAATAATAGGGATTCCACAGTACAAGCAAACTTCTAACAAAGGCCATACAACACATTGCAGCAACTTAGGGATTCCACAGTACAAGCAAACATCTTATCACTTAGACAACAGATAATTTAAATAAACCTATTACGCCTATTGAACAAGGTTTAATCTTTAAAATAGGGTATCTAACAAAATTGGAAAGCGAAAAAACATTACATAATACTTACCAAAGAGAATCCAACTTTCCTCTATTAATGACGCAAGCAAAATCTCATTACAGGAGTTCGGCAACGTTAGATGGCAGCTCCTCGATTACCACATTATAAAATCTTTGGATGTCAAACAGCATTCTTTCATCGTCCCTGGTCACAAAATTGATTGCAACACCTTTCCTGCCAAACCTCCCACTGCGGCCAATACGATGGAGATAGTTCTCAGGCTGAGTAGGAAGATCATAATTAATAACTAGTGACACTTGCTGGACATCAATACCACGAGCTAAAAGATCAGTTGTTATTAAAACACGAGAAGATCCGGATCGGAATTCACGCATAATAATATCTCTCGTATTCTGGTCCATGTCTCCATGGGTTGCTGAAACTGTGTGGTCCCGGCTTCGCATCTGGTCAGTAAGCCAATCAACCTTCCTTCTGGTGTTCACAAAGATGACACTCTGAGTGATGGCCAATGTTTCATAAAGATCACAGAGTGTATCTAACTTCCATTCTTCTCTCTCAACATTGACATGAAATTGTTTTATGCCTTCCAAGGTAAGCTCATCACGCTTCACTAGAATTCTAACAGGTTTGTTCATAAACTTCCTAGTGATCTCAAGAGCCTCAGGAGGCATTGTAGCCGAAAAAACTCCCACCTGAATCTGGGATGGAAGTAGCTGGAATATATCATAGATCTGATAACAACAACACCACGGTTAAAGAAGTTATAGAAATAAATGGGACTTCTAACCACGAAAGTTCAGCAGAAGTACCAAGGCAACTATGACTAACAAGAGCATGTATAATCTTCAAGTTAATGTAAATACAACAGTCATTCATATAGCAAAAGAAGATTCAAATAAACAGAAAAAATATATACTGAGGAGGAAATCATAGCTCGTATAAATCTTAAACTGGAATTAGTCTAAAATAAAAGAAACTAGTTTAACACCCACCCAAACTTACTTAAGGCCCTATAAAGTAACTAAAGGAGTTACTTTTGATTGAGTCAAGTGCTTTTGCAAAGTTTCTAAAAATAAACCTATATTAATTTACATAAAGATATACACAAATATGCAGACACGCCAGCATATTTACAAATACACACGAATCAAAGATGACAAAAGAATCACTTGAGTATGAAAGTGAAACAAAAAAAAAAATTATAAAAGCACCTGATCTTTAAAGCCTCGAGAAAGCATTTCATCCGCCTCATCCAAGACAAACATCTTGATGTATTCTGGCCGAAGTGACTGCCTGCGCAGCATGTCAAATACACGACCAGGGGTACCAACAACAACATGAACACCACTAGATAGAATGCGCTGGTCTTCACGAACACTAGTTCCTCCCACACATGCATGCACCTTCACACCAAGATAGTCTCCAAGTGCTCGCATGACCTTCTCAATCTGCTGAGCAAGTTCTCGAGTTGGTGCTAATACCAAGGCCTGGCATTCCATCAAACTATAGTCAAGCTGCTGCAAAATCCCAGAGCAGAAAGTTGCTGTCTTTCCAGTTCCCGATTGAGCCTGCTGAATGACATC
>JANTPZ010019526.1:0-18442 GCA_025593235.1 Vachellia pachyceras | reverse complement strand
AATGTCGGGCTGCACAGCCCGAGGCTGTGCAGCCCGCGGGCTGGGACGGGCTGGCCCGCGGGCTGGCGGGCCAGCCCGTTTCCCACCTCTACCAAAAACGCACTCATTAACTAATCCGGAGGCAATCTATGAGCACAAACTTTTTTGGTGCAGGCGAAATTAAAAAAAAATTGAAAAGGTATTATTAATCAATAAAAAATACATATATTAAAAAGGCACTAAATTGAAATCATCACCCTTTTCTTTTTGGGGTGTAATGTAATAATATGGTTCGACTTGCATATGGACTAAAAAGGCATGGTAAAAAAAAATTTATCTAAGTGAAATGTCTTCTGGGGTTGTCTGCTTTGTGCATTTTTTCCCAAATTTAAATTTGTCTGCTTTGATTCTTGAACAATAAAAAGACATAGTCCAACTACTTTTTATCATTTCTAATTTAAAAGTATATATAAATTGTGTATTAATAACTAATTTATATAGATTTAAAAATTTAGTTAAATTAGTTAACAGTACAAAATGAATATTATTTAAAAAATATTTTGTTCAATTATTTATATTGAAAACCTTATCTAAATTTGTAATCAATAATAATATTTTAAGAAAAAAACTAAAAATTTAGAGAGATAATTTGAATTTGGATCTTTACATTTAATTTTTCAGTGAGGATTTGAACATTGATTTATTATGTTACAATAAAATCACTATATTACAAAATAAAATTTTAGGAGAGAGTAACATTAAATATAAAATCACTATATTTCAAAATAACATGTAACAAATCGTAATTTTCAGAAACCATGCATAATAGGAAACTTTCGTGCAAAATTAGGCAACATAACTATTTAATACTTCTACTAAATAGATTATACATATTATCTCTGGTTTTTAATATAAAAGTTAGTAGATGACTAAATTTGAGTGCATTATAAGATTTCAATCTATTTTATCTTTTAAATTTATGATTTTGTTATCAAAGTATCCTTTGTAATTGCATATACCAAAATCTTTCCATCTAATAGTTATATGAAAGATGATTTTTATAAAAAAAAATTAACTTATATTTGTTATAAATAACTAATTTCATCAATATCTCCAAATTAATCATGTAGCCCTTATATTATTTTTTTACAATAAAATGCAAATCTGTTTTTTTTAACATCAAAAGGGCTTCTATTTTAAGGGGGTTGTTAATTGAAGAAAAACAAAAGTTGAATGCTTGTTTACCAAAAGTAGTATTCAAGAGTAAATGGATGCTTAAAAGTAAAATTCCGTACCATTACATTCCTACGTACCATATATACAAACCACCAACATTCTAAACAAATTCTCACCAGAAACACAAAGCTCTTTATTAATTTATTTTTTATTAAATGAACAATTTTAGTAAATAATATTCAACATTGACATTATTTCCCTTTGGCAAACACATACATTAGGTTTGTTTAGAATAACGTTTCCAAAAGTTAAACACACGTTCAATATTATTTTTCCCTAAAACGAGACAATCTCCTCAGCATATTTATTTCGACTTGCGTAAAAGTACTTATCTATCATGTTTCCAAACCTAACTAGTGTTTGGGAATTAGTTAGAAAATTGATTTCACACAAGTCAAGGTAAATATGTGAGATATGTTTTATCTCAACATGCTCAGACGTGATTTCAATGGATTTGTCAAATATACACTAAAATGTTGGCTAAAATCTAGAAAGCTTGTCTTAAACATGTAATTAAAAAATGAAAACAAAGAGAGGGAATACAATTGAAGAAGTTTCTTAGATATTCTATATAAGAGCAATAAAAAGGGCAAAAAAAGATATAGCATTATAGATATACCTACTGCTACTATTATCGGTTTGCTTTATTTTTACCTTCGAAGGTACAGGACTCAAGACTGGGACTGCTGTAATGCTGTTTCCACGGTAGAGTTACATGTCGCTTCGCTTATTACTCTCTTGAATCGAGGCAAGCCCATCTTCTGTCGCTCCTTACACCATTCATCGTCCTCTTCCTTGGCGATGATCAATCGTGAAATCTCACAAATGGGGTCTCCATTCTTGCGCTGCTAACCCACTTGAAACAGATTCCTCAAGCAAGCTTATTTTCTCAGATCAAAAACCCAGTTTCTCCCTCCACATTTTCTGTCTTCACTGCCCCAGAGAAAGTAGAAGGGAGGTAGGAAGAAGATTATGCTAAACTGACCCACCCATCTACTTGTTTATTGATCTCCGTGGAGAGAGACGTGTGGTCCTGCATCTCAAGTGGGGTTTTCCCTCAGTAATCAGGTTGGTACTGTTTCGGCTTCTCGCTTTCAATTTCTGAGTTTGGATTCTTGAATGTGCTAATTTGAGTCATGTTTCTTTTAGTTAGTAGTGATATTGACTGAATTGTTTTCATAAGGTGGCTGTCCTGTTGCTAGTAATTGTTGTGTTTTAGTGATTCCTCAGGAGGCTGAGGTTCCTCTCTATTCTGCGCTGATTATAGTTTCAGATCTCAGTGTTTCCGGGCACCGTTGATGATGTTTCTGCGAGTGTTAGATTTTTTTGTTTGTTGGGGGGTGTCCCCTCCCCTTTTTGTGTTTCCAGAATTTGTGAAGACGAACTTGATCTGGCTTATTTGGGTCCGAGAAAGACATGTTGTGATCCTCTGTTACAGCGATACTTGTAATTGTTGTTCGTAGATGAAAAGTATTGGAAATGCTGCGCTATATTTGTGCTGAATTCTGTAACATCTCTTTGGAAAATTTTACAAACTTGACTTAGATTTATCTGGAATTGGTTACTTTATTTACATTTCTTAATTGACATTCCAACACTATCTTGTATATCTTTTCAATTCTCTGAATCATCTTAAGCACATTGATCAGAGAAATCATCTTGTCCTTACCAAGACTCTACTCATAATTTTTGTTTTAGCATTCATTTTGTTCCTCCTCTTTCGTCAGTTATTACCGTTTTGTGATCTGCCATAATATATAAATTGGTGTTAATTGCAAGTGTTGAAGTCTCTAACACACCATGCTTTCTGCAATTGTCGATGTGCTGTTGGATGATTAAATAAGTTTGTGTAATCTTATTGTCAACTTTGAAATCATATAAATGAACAAGACGTATGTTTGTAGCTAAAAGTGATAAGTTGGCTGCAGGTCTTGCTTCTGTTTGGATTGTGGCGTTGTCACCATGCTAAAGCAGATCCTTGGCAAATTGCCTAAAAAGGTGCCAAAGTCTGATTCATCTGATTCTGTCCCAGGTGATTCTGGTAATTCTACAAGTTTTGGGAATGTCTTTCAGTGTACAAATGTAGGGAGCACCATTTCAAGCAAATTGAATGTTGTGAAGCGAGTATCTTCGGTGGTTTTCCCTGCAAGCATGAATGCTGTAGTAGAAGTGGTTGACCCCAATTTGTCCTTCAAAGATGTTTCAAATACGCAGAAGCAAAGCCTATTTATTAGCAAGTTAAATCTTTGCTGCAAAGTTTATGATATGAGTGATCCAGATAAGAATTGTGCTGAGCAAGATCATAAACGCCAAATGTTGGTAGATCTTGTTGACTTTGTTTCTTCTGGGTCTGCAAAGTTTACAGAACCAGCAATTGCTGCTGTGTGTAAAATGTGTGCAAGTAACTTGTTCAGGGTTTTCCCTCCCAAGATTCGAACCAGTTTGACCGGTGGTGAAACGGAAGATGAAGAACCAATGTTTGATCCAGCCTGGTCTCACCTGCAAATTGTTTATGATCTGCTCCTCCAGTTCGTTAACTACAACTCTCTTGATGTGAAGTTGGGGAAAATGTATATTGACCATGCTTTTATCTTAAGATTACTTGACCTTTTTGATTCTGAAGACCCTAGAGAAAGAGATTGCTTGAAGGCAATCCTGCATAGGATCTATGGCAAATTCATGGTGCACAGGCCTTTTATAAGGAAATCTGTTAGCAATATCATCTATCGTTTTGTTTTTGAGACAGAACGCCATAATGGCATTGCTGAGCTGTTGGAGATTTTCGGTAGTGTAATTAGTGGGTTTGCCTTGCCATTGAAAGAGGAGCACAAGACATTTTTGTTAAGGGCTTTGATTCCTCTCCACAAACCGAGATCGTTGGGTATATATCACCAGCAGCTAACATATTGTGTTGTACAGTTCATAGAGAAGGATCAAAAATTGGCAAGCACTGTGATAAAGGGACTGTTGAAGTACTGGCCAATAACAAATAGCCAAAAGGAGCTTATGTTCTTGAGTGAGTTAGAAGAGGTTTTGGAATTGACTACCATGCCTGAATTTCAGAAGATGATGGTCCCACTATTTCGCCGTATATGTTATTGCCTAAATAGTTTTCATTACCAGGTATTTTCTTCTGCTAATCCCCTAATTAGTCTAACCGCATCAATATATAAAATTTATGGTAAGCTACAATATTTATAAGGTATGAATAATGTGACTTATTTAAAATACTCTGTGAGGCATGAGAAAATGTTTATAGTTTCCATATAAAAGTCAGTCTTTGTGGTTGTGAATTTTTGTCCTATTGCAATAGCATCTTTTCTCCTACCAACTGAAGGGAATATTTCTATGACTGGTGGTTGGTAAGAAGGTTGAGACATCACCTTAATTGTATCGACTAACTCTTGTCAACTGTTGATATTATGTTTTTCCTGTGCTTCAACAAATGGCTCAGATTAATTTATTAACCTTCTGTTGTCGTTGGGAGTCGTTTTTCTCATTCTAGTTATTCATATGTTTAATTCTTGAGCCTGCCAAGTCAAATGCATTTCATATGTAGGTTTCAAGAAGAGAATGAAGCTAGTTCTAGTTTTTCTATAGTTGCCCTCAGATTCTTCAATGAAATAAAGACACAATAAGTCGGTGAATTACCAAAATATATAAATGGAGAAACTTACTGTTAACAAGTCATTAGTGTGGGGTTAGCACTTAGCTTGTAAAAAACTGTTCCATTGTTATACCTGTTTCCCTTTCATTCTATGCGATGCCTATTATGCTCTTGTAACCTTTTTAAAACCATTTCGATCCTTTTTTTTATTACTTCTAGTAAGTAGTCCAAACAGGCTCTTGGTGTTATATATATAGACATTGGTTTAATATTGGGATCATGCGTTGTAAATTCTAATTAGTCAAGGTTTGGTCATATTGTCTCTTTGTACTTTGTAGAGTCCCAATTAGGTAATCCATCTGTGGTTAAGCTCAGATGGCCAAGATCGGCCTTTCGGCTAAGGTCAAGTGTAGTATCTGTTCCTATGAGTTTAATAACTGATACGTGGGTCATTGGCCAACATGATATTAAGATCGGCCTTTCGGCTAAGGTCAAGGTTTAGGATTCTAACCTTGTTAATGTAAATAAAAAGAATGTGCTAGCTAGGTAAATTCATTCTGGTATGTGCAGGTGGCGGAACGAGCCCTTTTGCTATGGAACAATGAGCACATCCTTAACCTCGTCATGCAAAACCGGCAGGTGTTGCTGCCTATGGTGTTGTCAGCCCTTGTACATAATGCCCAAAACCACTGGAATCAAGCAGTGCTGAACCTGACTCAGAATGTGAGGAAGACACTGGCACAAATGGATGAGGATCTGGTCGCCACTAGCCAATGCAAGCTGGAGGAGGAAGAGTCAACGTCGAGCGCCACAGCAGCCGAGAGGCGGCGGACAACATGGGAGCGCCTGGAAGCCGCAGCTGCCGCCAATGCGCAATGTGTGAGTAGGAGCAATAACAGCAGTAGCAGCGTGGTTGCCGTAAATGCTGCTGCTACATGCTCAGTGGCCTGCTGTTGATTGCTTCACAAGCAAACCAATCTAAAGTAGCAAGACCAGGAAGAGAATATCTATATAGATTGTGAAGGGTGTTTCTAGTTCATATACTGATGGGTTAGTCTTATTGCTATTATTATTATTATTATTAAGATTATTGTTTTCTTTTGCTAGTATGTTGCCTATAGGTTTATTCTATTTTTGGTCTTTTTTTCTAAAGTGTTATTTTTGTATATTTCCAAGTATGCATATCTATTGCAATTTTGTGATGTGGGGTTTGACATGATTGTGGCTCGGTTCTTTCTTTCTTTTTTCCTTTTCTTAAATTGCTAAAAAAAACTGATGAGCAGAGAGGAGCGCGTGAGTTCCCTCGCTTTATGTTTTTTTAATGTGTTTGTGTCTGTGGATGTGGGAGCGTCGGTGCCTGCAAATGCAATTACTCTGTCGTCAGCTCATTCCCTTTCCCTAGGTGGTCCCCACATGTGCTCCTGGTCTAACAACTCTCACTAGTCATTGTCGAGTCTGGATTTTTGTTTTTAAATTTAATTTGACTTAAAAATAAATATTTATTCTAGTTCATTGATGGGTATTTTTTTTAGCATGTTTTTAATGAAACAAAATCTTAAATTTTATTAAATTTATCTTTAATTTTAATACTTTTAAATTTTATCCAAGTTCAATATAAATTAAAAATTGTACAATCCTTTGAAAAATTTAATGACGAAAAATTGTGCATTGGGATATTCTTTAAACTAACAGTTAAAGAAACTTTTAATGGTTAAATAGAAAAATTTAAGAGAAAATGACGCATAAAGTACTTTGAAAGTAATGAATTCGAGAAAGGTGATTTGAAATTTAAAATCACAAAGTAATGATAGTTCTTGACGTTTCTTTAGCAAAGTTTAAAAGAAATTATCTGAATGCCCTTGTAATTATGATGAGACGTGTTTAGTTTTGGGTTTTTGACAGGAGAGTCAAGGAGTTGAAAAATAAAAATTGTATTTTAATAAGATCTTTTTAAACCGAAAAAATTAAATACGGTGTAGAAAGCATACTTTCTAAATCGAATATGGGTCTCATTCTAAATCAATTATGTCTCATTATATTCATTCGAATGTGTCTTATATTCATTCGAATGAGACTTTCTAAATCGTTTTTTCTACCAACGGTTTAGAAAGTCACCTTCAAAGGTGCAGAAAGTAGGGGAAAAGGGGTTTAGAAAGTCTCATTCGAATGAATATAAGACACATTTAAATGAGTCTACCCTTTATAAACGGTTTAGAAATGTGAAAATTGAAAATGTTGTAACTTCCTCATTTCAGCTCCAAACCTATCATTAGAAAGCTTTTTGAGTCTAATTTTCAATGGCACAATTTTCAAGTCAATTGGACATCAAGGTTGAGAGATATGATCAAAAAACCAAGTATATATCTGGAATAAACGTATTCCTGACACATGTTTGGTTTTCTTATCATATCTCTCAAAATACTAATCCAATGGCCATGAAAATTGTGCGATTTGAAACTAGACCCAAAAAGGGCTTTTAATGATAGGTCATTTATCAAATTTGGAGATGAAATGAGGAAGTTACAACATTTTCAATTTTGAGCTTTCTAAATCGTTTATAAAGGGTAGACTCATTCGAATGAGCTTTAATTTCATTCGAATGATGGAACCATTGGGGGGTAGAAAATGGTTTAGAAAGTCTGCATCCATCATTCGAATGATGGATGCAGACTTTCTAAACCGTTCCCCCCAAAGGTTCCATCATTCGAATGAAATTAAAATTCATTTGAATGAGTCTACCCTTTATAAATGATTTAGAAAGCTCAAACTTGAAAATGTTGTAACTTCCTTATTTCAGCTCTAAATTTGATAAATGACCTATCATTGAAAAGCTCTTTGGGTCTAGTTTCAAATCGCACAATTTTCACGGCCATTGGATTAGTATTTTGAGAGATATGATAAGAAAACCAAACATGTGTCAAGAATATGTTTATTCTAGATATATCTTCAGTTTTTTATTATATCTCTCAACCCAGATGTCCAATTGACTTGAAACTTGTGCCATTGGAAACTAGATTCAAAGGGCTTTCCAATAATAGGTTATTTGTCAAATTTGGAGCTGAAATGAGAAAGTTATAGCATTTTCAATTTTCACCTTTCTAAACCGTTTATAAAGGGTAGACTCATTCGAATGTGTCTTATATTCATTCGAATGAGACTTTCTAAACCGTTTTTTCCTCCAAAGTTGTAGAAAGTGGACTTTCTACACATTTGGAGGTGACTTTCTAAACTGTTGGTGGAAAAAATAGTTTAGAAAGTCTCATTCGAATGAATATAAGACACATTCAAATGAATATAATGAGGCATATTCAATTCAGAATGAGGCATAATCGATTCAAAAGGAGACCAATATTTGATTTAGAAAGTATGTTTTCTACACCGTACTTAATTTTGTTCGGTTTAAAAAGACCTTATTAAAATACAATTTTTATCTTTTAACTTCTTGACTCACTTGCCAAAAGCCCAAAACTGAACACATCTCATTATAATTAGAGGTGCATTCATGTAATTTCCTTTAAACTTTGCTAATGATGCATCAGGAACTATCATTACATGGAATTTTAAATTTCGAATCACCTTTCTGGGATTCACTACTTTCGAGGTACTTTTTGCGTCATTTTTTTAAAATTTAATTATGTAAAGTTGTATATTGCTTTAAAAAGTTTAATGGAATAACTTATAAGTAAAATAATATTTTATTTCATTTATGTGCTTGGATTTTCCATGTTGTTTAGATTAAAATAATATTTGAGATAAAATATCTAATAATGTTGCAAGAGTTACATTGGGATATTCTTGAAACTACTAGGTTTTGTCCCTCTATATTTACGGAATACAAGTATTTAAAAAGGTTAAATTATCATGATCTTAAAATAAAATCGCAGACTAATGTTGCTGATAAATATTCAAAATATAATGTTATATCTTAACATTATGGGAGAATTGAGGAAAAATTCTCATTGACAAATTAATTGAAGAATATGTGCTTGTTTGGGAACTCTATTGGGAGAAATGAGTTTACAGATTCCGAGGCATTTTGTGGATTTCGAGATGGTTTTATGGATTTTAAGATGGTTTTATGGATTTCAAAATGATTTTTACAGATTTCGAGATGATTTTATCTCAGTTTACGTGTTCCATTTTGGCAACGGTGTTCCCAAACAAGCACTATGACTTACATAATGTGAAATGTAAGTTGTACCATGTGAAAAGTTAGTTGTATTTGCATTTCTAAAAAAAATTTATGTAATTAAATTTTCATAGAACTAACATTTCACAATATGAAAATATATTTTTAAACACAAATGCAACTGACATTTCATATTATCTGGATCACATTCTCTAATTAACTTATCGGTAGCAAATTTTCCCCATTTCTTCCCAACATTCACTATATAATATATAAAAAATACTTAATTTTTGCCAACATATAAAAAATATATATAACTGATTTAAAAAATATATGTAAAAAATGCACATAACTCCTTTACTTTTAAACATAAAACTTTTAATCCAATAAAAATTATATTATTTATAAAGAAGATGGATAAATTCATAATCTGATTTTATATGGTTTTAAATGCAGGCCATAAACGCTTAATAAATGTGATTTCTTAGTAATTAGTGTTTCCTTATTTATGATTATGCTATGGTTATATTAATTATATTTTGGTGATGTTTGATTTCCTATATTTTTTTAGCAAAAATGCGATTTTAGTTTAATTAAAAATATTTTTAATGTGCTGTGTTGGAAAAAAAATAAAATTCACTATTTATAATTTATGAAACTGATTTGACATAAATTATTGAAGTGAACTGAATGAGACTTGGACCACTCAAGCTCAGCTTTTGATAATCAATACATTTATTTATATTATTAGCATTAGGACGGTAAAAAAAATCTTATTAAATTTGGGAATCAAATTATTTCACTCATCGACCAGTTCGGTTTTTGGAAATTATGTGACGTAGAAATGTTCTCAAAAGTGGTTTGGATATAGAGACAAAAAAAAGTGTATCGTATTTTTATGGGTCAAGTAGCATTTTTGCCATGGAATATACAAGTTGGAGCATCGTGTATCCGGAAGTTTTCGAGGAACCAGAATCGCCATGGAAGTTTGTAAAATGAATAAATTTTCACATGGGCCAACGGAAGCGTGACGACCGTTTGCCAAGTCCAATACACTGCCATGTCATCCTCCATGCTGTTTAACTCCCTAAACCCCTCTTCCTTTTGATTTACATATTAGCTTGCTAAGCAGGATGTTCATTCGAATGATGAGTGTGTATAATTCGAATGCCAAACCAAACCTTTTGAAACCGAACACAGAGAACGCGGTTCAAGAATTGATGTTTCCAAACCATTTTTTCAGTTACAGTTAAGAAAGTCACGCACTGATCTCATTCCGATGAGAAATATTCCTCATTCGAATGCGTAACAGACCCCTTTCTGACGAATTGAAGTTAGAGAGACTCAATCGAATGAATTGTTCACATGAATCGAATATTCATTTCCAAACCGTTGTTCACAGGTACGGTTTAGAAAGATATGACGCTTCGTACAATTCGAATTAGTTTTATTCTTCATTCGAATGAACTTACGGATTCAAATGGATTATTTCACTCATTCGAATGAATAAACGAAGTTATGAGTTCTTGACATGGTTCAAATAATTATATCTACAATGTTGTTTTTTTAGTGCGGTGTAGCAAATGAGGACTTTGCATTCATTCGAATGTGTTTATCCCGAATTCGAATGAGTAGATGAAATGAAGTTAGTGCCTCAATGGAATGAATTCCTATGGTGATTCAAATAATTATTTCTACACCATTTTTCATGAACAACGGTGTAGGAATTAAGGACGCCTCAGCAATTCAAATTATTGTTATTCCTCATTCGAATGAATGGACGAAATGAATGAGGTGATTCAAATAATTATTTCTACTCCGTTGTTTTTTAGTACGGTGTAAAAAGTGATGAAACTTCATCCAATCGAATGATTTTTATCCCTGATCAGAATGAATGGGCGAGATGAAGTTAGCGCATCTTAATCGAATAAGTTCCTAAGGTGATTCGGATAATTATATCTACACTTTTGTTTGAGTATGGTGTAGAAAGTTAGTGTGCCATATCCATTCGAATGAGTTTTATCACTCATTCGAATTAAATGTGTTTAAGTTGGAGCGAAACGTGTTTAAGTGTTTAAAACATGACATGTGGTATTATTTCTACGTGTCACCATACAAGTCATATCATCCTCACAACCAAATTTAAAGTGTTCGTGCTATGAAACGTGTAGTGATAGTTGTACATGAGAAAAGCAACGCCAGGGAGATCGGTCTGAGGCATGTTTCAATGCCCACTGTGATCTTTATTTTTCGGTGATTGTATTGTAAGACCGTTCTATTCTGAGTAATAAGCTTTGATGGCGTTTAGTGGGAATAGTGCTGCCATTCTTGGGAAAGAGGTTAGTGATGAAGATTTTGGGTTTTTAGAGAGTTTAAGAGTTGAGGTTGGTTACTCAAGCAAATTCACTGTCAAGTTTGGGGAGAAGGAAGCAGAGGTGAAAATCGGTACAGTACATCATGATAATGGAGAAAATGATGGATATAGTGACAACAGTGAGGATCTGAAAATGAGGGGGGTGGTAGTGGGGGTGACATAGTGATGATGACAGTGACGATGAAGATGATCAAGTAAGCCCCACATGTGAGTTTGTGTCGACAGATGTTGGTGATGATGGCAGTGATCACGAAGATGATGAGTTTGGTATTGACGACATTAATGGGCCTCCAAATTCCAATAGAAGTAAGGGTTGTAACATCCTATTTTTTCTTTATTTAGATGATTTAATGATCTTTGAGAAATAGTTATTTATTTAAAAGATTTAATTGTTATTTTGAAATAATACTTATGTTTAATATAATTTTTCAGGTAATCATTTGAGTCAAAAAGAATTTATAAGCCATGTGAAAAATAAATAAATAAATGAAAAAAAAAAGAAAAGAGTGATTTTTTCAAAGGAAGAAAAAAGAAGAAAATAAAATAAATATGTATATATAATATGTAGAAATGAAAACGTGACCCATTAGTTAATATATATAAATACAAATATATAAGAAAAAAAAGAAAAAAAAGTGGAGCCAACGTCTTGTGCACATGACTCTTATATATATATATATATATATATATTACAACGAAAAGGAAAAAAGGGAGAGGGAGCTCTGAATGCCTTGCATTTTATATATATATAGACACATGTAAAGGAGAGAGGGAGGCGGTTCGTTAGAAAATGTCATTAGGTCACAACTCTTTTCCTCCTGTTTCGACGGCAGCTTTAGGTGTGGGTTTCATTTTGGGATCAATTAGGTAATCAAAACTACTTCCTTTCAATTTACTTCCTTCACAAAAGTTTTTCTAGATAATTTTTTCTTTCTAACGGTAGTAATATCATTTTGATCAGATGAAAATTTAGGGTTAAGATTTGAGATAAAGATTGAGTTTTGGCATTATCTGTCTAACAAAAGATTGAGGGGAAATAGTTGTTAATTTTCTTCGATTCGGATTCATGATTCAACTGTTGTTATAATTTAAAATAATTATTTGATTTAACTAGTTTATAATTTAACTCGCATAGGTTGTTTGCACATACTAGATTTTAGGTTGAATACTTTATAAGTGTTATTGAAATTGTTGTTGAAGTGTTACTCAACTTATCATGTTGAAAAGATTAAGAGTATATATGATTTAACAATTTTATGTTGAAAACCCTAAACTTTTAATTGGGAGTTGGGTAATCGAAATTGATTTGTGAATTAATTAAATCTTTGGGTTGAGGGAAATGATTGAATCTTGGGTTAGATTAAATAGTTGAGAGTCTATTAACAACTATAAATTTTAAATGATTATTTCAAGAACTTAAATACATAATCAAGTTGATTATTTAATTTAGTATATTAAATTTGTGTCTACATTATTGTGTAGAATAACTTGATTGTAGTTGGTGCTTTGTGGCTTGAGCTTTCAAGTACTTTGGAGTTGAGGCAACCGATGTTAATTCATTTTATATGCTTTGCATGGATTGTAAGGTATTTTCGATACCTTAATTATGTATTACGAATCTTATCTCCATTTTTATATGTTCAATTTTAGTGAAGTGGGAAGTATTTTCTTTATATATATATAAATGATATGTTTTTGTGCATTTGTGGGGAATTGACATATTAGGTGTATGGAAGTAGTTGGGTGATCTTGTGGTGATGGGACTTGTGAAATGTATTGTGAATGTATCCGCGGTTACCCCACTACTGATCATAGTGGTTGGCTGTATTGTGACTCACACTCAGGTGGGGAGTTGGCCTAGACCCAGGAGGGAGGCCAGGATTTATTGTGACTCACATGCAAGTGGGGAGTCGGCCTAGCCCAGGAGGGAGGCCATAATTTATTGTGACTAACACGTAAGTGGGGAGTCGTGATGGAATAATATGGAGGAGTAGGTTGGAGGGATCACTTGTGCATTCTGATTGTATTGAATGGAAAACATTATTTTGTTTGAATATTGTATATTAGCATTACTTCACTGACTTATAATCGCTATTGTATATTCTGTGAATTGATTGTTGGTTACTAGGACTTATGTCTCACCCTATCGATATACTTTTTTTTTTCAGGAGAGGAACTTAGTGGTTCAAGGCGTGAAGGGAATGAGCCAACAGTTTGATAGTAGCTATCACTGTAGGCTTAATAGTTAAGCTATTTTAAGGAGAAATGTATATTGCCAAACTTTAGGGCTTGCATACTCTGATTTGTTTTCATCATTATGGTTATGCTGTGATATTCTATCTATGGTTAACAATTTATCTTGTGGTATCTCTAACTTGTTACGTATCCATTTGAATGTTATTTGTGAACCCGCATATTTAAGGGGATGCCTAAATATCGTTGACTCTTGTGGCTGTAATGGTGACTTGTGGGCAAGTTGTGTGCCCTGGGTCGAAATGATATTGTGAGTTGTGAATGGTTTGTGAGCTGGGTGTCTCATCCATGACTTTTGTACCCTGGACCCTGAGGATTTAATATTTAGTTGTGTTTAAATGTCTGATCTGTTTGGAATTACAAATGGTATCAGAAGGGATTACGAGTTACATAATTAATTTTGAATGTAATATATGAATGTGTTGTTTAGGGGGTTACAAGGGTCCAAGAAGATATTGTTGGGTCGAGGTCCTTTTTCATGGTTGGTGAGACATTTGCAGAAAAATGAGCTTGTTCGTGTAATAAAAGACTATGCCATAAAAAGAGGAGTGAAGTTGAGGCTTGTTAAAAGTGAGCCATGGAGAGTTCAGGCCAAATGTCAAAAGGGATGCTCGTTTGTCCTATATGCTTCCAAAGATGGGTCAAACTCGGGTTTAGTAGTCAATACTTTGTTATTAAAGCACAGTTGTAGTAGGGTTTTGGCTGGCGGCGTATTTCAGGAGGAAGGTTCAAGAGAAGCCGAAATATAGAGTTGCAAACATGAAGAAAGATGTCAAGATTGAATTGAAACTGAATGTGAGCAAATACAGGTGCAAAAGGGCAAAGAGGCTCATTATGGAAGAGTTAGAAGGGAGTTATATTGATGAGTTCAATAATTTGGATGCGTATTGCAATGAGCTGAAGACCTTTAATCCTGGATCTGATGTATCAATTAAGGTGAGGAAAGAGGCACTTGAAAATGGCAAAAGGGTGTTCAGTAGATTGTATTTATGCTTCCATGCTTCAAAGGTAACAATATTATTAGCTTTTATTTGTTGAAACTTTGTAAAATATGAACTTACCTTCAATCATAGACTGGGTGGAAGGCAGGCTGCAGACCCATAATTGGGGTAGATGGGACCTTCCTCAAAGGAAATGCTCGAGGCATTCTGCTAACAGCGATTGGACTTGATACAGCGATGGGGATTACTCAGAAGGAAAACACTCTCAACTAGAGGTGGTTTCTTAAATGGTTGTAGAGATCATTAGATTTGGAAAATAGGCAGCACCTTACTATTATGTCTGACATGCAGAATGTTTGTTTTATTGTGAAGTTCACGAATTTCATAATTGACGTTTCAAATGATAATTGCCAATTTGTCGGTGATATATCTACAGGGTTTGCACGTGGCAGTGTCGGAGGTCTTGCTTGAGGCTGAGCATAAACTATGTGCTAGGCACATATATGGTAATTGGAGTAAAAGATGGAGGGGAAATGAGTTGAAGAAGTTCTTCTCATGTGCATGGAGCATCTTTGAAGAACAATTCAAGGATAACTTGAAAGCCATGGGATCACTAAGTAGAGAAGCATCAATTTCATATCCTCCAAAATGTTGGGTCAGAGCTGATTTCAGCACCGGATGTTTGTTATGGATTGTAGATAACAATATAAGTGAGAGCTTTAATGGCTGGATTGATGAATTGAGGTATCTACCAATTATTGCAATGATTGATGGGATAAGGATCAAATTAATGACTAAGTGGGCAGAAAGTGAAAAAAATGTAAGTAGATGGAGGGGGAACTTCAGCTCGAAGAGTGTTTCCTTGTTCGAGGATAATAAGAATTGGCAATGGGTTGTAGTGTGTTCTATAATGGTGATGATGGGTATGAGGTAACTGAAAGGGATGATAGGCATACGGTGTTTATTAATAGGAAGCAGTGCACTTATCGGACTTGGAACTTGACTGGCATACCCTGTCAGCATGCAATATGTGCCTTATATCATTCCAAAATAGATCCAGTTACCCAAATATCTAGATTCTTCCATTAAGATACATATCTATCTTCCTATAGAACTAAGTATCAACCTGTAAGAGGGAAAAAATTCTGGGCCATTGAGAAGTTCCAGCCTATGGAACCACCACCATTGTGTACCTTGCTAGGGAGACCTAGGAAGACTAAGATCCAAACTGAAAAATCTGTAAGAAGGCAGAAAATGGCTAAAGGACATGAGGCCCGGGGAGACCAATTACCACAACGATGTCGTGATATATCATCTGATTTGCCTCCACCTCCACCTTATAAGTTGTCAAAAAGAGGATCCACATCTAAATGCAGTGTATGTCATCAATCAGGACACAACCGAGCAACTTGTAAACAAGCTCAAACATCTTGTGGCACACCATCCCAAGAACCTCAACAGAAGTCAAGACCACGTGCAAAACATAAAGCTCCAATCAGCTGCAACACACCATCCCAAGAACCTCAACAAATGTCAAGACCACATGGTGAAAAGGCCTTTTATAGAAGTCACACTCCAACAGGGATGGGGATCCATGTTGATTTGCAAAGTGGTCGCACATTATATAACGTACAAAAGTCACTTGGCATATTTTGTTTGTTTTGTTTTAGTGAACTATTGGTCATCAACATTTGAAGCTAATTTTTCCGTCTATTTTGTAGCCTGGAATGAGCTCAGAAGTAGTTATCAAGGAGGGAGCAGCTGAATATCCCATGCAGCACGACGTTGATGTGGAGATGTGATTTCCTATTCCCAACGAGAGAGAACTTAGGACAACTACCATATGTAGTAATGTCAGCCAAAACTTGTCTCGTGCAATCCAATATCGTGGTGATGGATGTACATCGTTGACGCCGACTGATCTGCCATACTCACCTCCTGGTCTCACATGGTGTGGAGAACCAGCTAGCACAACATCGGGTCTTTTAACCCAGCGATACAATGTAATTATAGCAAGTCGAAGAAATAAGTTGCCTCCTATGCGAGCAGGGGAGTTATGCACCTACATTTGTTTATGATGTAAATGAATTTGTGAAAGTTTATTGTCTCAACATTGGAGAATAAACATTAGAAATAGAAACATTAGTGAAATTTGTATACAATTCATTCATATATTGAGATTTGTACACTGAATTTCCATTAACGAATGTATATGAATTATCGAGACCCAGAGTTTCCAAACCTTACTGTAGTCATTCGGTGTAGAAAGTTTTCTTCCCAAACCGCAGTTGTCTCAACGGCGTAGAATGTATGACATTTATCCAATCGAATGAGAGGATTGTGTCATTCGAATGGGCTCCGTTGTAGAGGATCAAGACTTTCTAAATCATTACATCTTGACTACAGTGTGGAAAGATTTATTTCCAAACCGCAGTTGTCTCAACGGCGTAGAATTTATGACATTTATCCAATTGAATGAGAGGATTGTGTCATTCGAATGGGCTCCGATGTAGAGGATCAATAATTTCTAAACTGTTACATCTTAACTACGGTGTGGAAAGATTTCTTTCCAAAGCGCAGTTGTCTCAATGGCGTAGAATGTATGACATTTATCCAATCGAATGAGAGGATTATGTCATTCGAATGGGCTCCGAAGTAGAGGATCAAGACTTTGTAAACCGTTACATCTTGACTATGGTGTAGAATCGATAACCGTATACATTCGAATGAGTACTTCATAGCATTCGAATATAAAAGCATGTTTTCTTTACCTTAGCATCAGCCACAGTGTAGAATGGGTACCTTATACATTCGAATGAGTACTTTGTTGCATTCAAATATAAAAGCATTGTTGTGTTCGCACGTTCTAAACTGTTTGTCACACATACAGTGTAGAAGGTGACACTTTCTACACCTTAGCATCATCCATGGTGTAGAATGGTTAACCTTATTCATCCGGATGAGTACATTATGGCATTTGAATATAAAAGAATTTTCAGTGCTCGCACGGTCTAAACTGTTTGTCACACATTCGGTGTAGAAGACACTTTCTACACCTTAGCATTAGCCACGGTGTGGAATAGGAAACTTATACATCCGAATGAGTACATGGTGGCATTCGACTATAAAAGAATTTTCAGTGCTCGCACCTTCTAAACCGTTTGTCACAATTCAGTGTAGAAAATGATCCTTTCTAAACCTCAGGTCCTCCCTTAGCAATATACACAGTGTAGAATAGGTAATCTTATTCATCCAAATGTGTACATGATGTCATTTGAATAAGATAGATTCTTTCTCCTCGATTCCTATGTCTTCTCGGTTCATCCCCATAGGTGTAGAATGTGAGACGGCGGGTCTCTAGAATAAACGGTCTAAATGCCTTGAATGCAGTTGGTCTATCTGTCTCCTCGATTCCTTCTTCTCTTAAAAATCTGTGTTACAATAAATTTCCATAGATTTCAAACAACAACCCTTCAACTACCAATACCTTAACAACACAGATGAAGTTGAGAAACGTGCTGACGATGGACTATATATAACCTCCCTGAGCATTTAACAATGACAAGGCAAAACTCAGAAGGCAGCTCTACTCAGTCAACTACTAGTATTGGTGAGAAACATTGAAGCAACAGAGCCATGGGAGAAAATGATCCACCCTTGAAAGCACTCATTGCCTCAAGGAAGGCACATCAACAAATATGCAGAGGCAGGGGGAGAAAATGCTTCAACTCGAAGATGATGAATTGCCTAAAAGTTGTCCCAACCAGCAATCTCGATGCATTTCAATGTTGCCGTAGACCAAGGGAAATGCAGAGATTGAAGTTTGTCATATTCAACAGAAAGATAAATGAATGTGACCAATGAAAATGAATCCACATCACTTCATGCTGCATGAAATGAAGGTATTTGGAATTCATCAGATG